>JAJHUR010000227.1:0-27269 GCA_027495735.1 Lutjanus campechanus
CATTTATCCATTTACGGCGGTTATTTGGCAATGTCTATTTGTACGCCAGTTTCAAAATGTAATCAGGCTGTTTGCAAATCACATTTTCATTTTTATTTTTCGCGTACCCCCTACTTCACTTTGCGTACCCCTGGGGGTACGAGTACCCCAGTTTGGGAATCACTGATCTAGGCCATAGCCTATCCTCATACTAACACTAAACCTTTCCAAACCTGTGCTGGCAAGCCTGTATGCTCTGCAGCTTTACACTGTTCAGCTATGTTCATAAAACTCAGATAAATTAAATGCAGAATTTGGGCCTTGGATAGCAAGTTTCATCATGACACTCACATTGGAAGTCTGTGTGCAATCTACATGAATACACAATCAATCAATCATGTGTTTTTTAAAGGTGTTGGCTAATCTCTGTCATTACTCCACCCACACAATTTTTTTTTCTCAACAGTTTCAACAGATACAGTCAAACTGTTTTAAAGTGGCTCTCAGCTTATCAACACCAAAACTCATGGCAATTTCAGAACTTATTCTTATTCCAATCTTCTTCTTCTTCTTTTTTTTTTTGTCCCGTGATCAATTTTGTTGTGATCTCATTACCCGTATTTCCGATTCTCAGAGTATCAGAGTACAAAGGAAAACATATTTCAGTAAATCAGAGGATAGATCCTGACAGCTGAAATCTCTTTAAATGCGTATATCCAGATCACCATGTTTTGTTTTTCTTTTTTTCTTTTTCCATGTGCTCACAGTCTGAGCAAGTATGTAAACAGCCACAAGCCACATGTGTGTGGGTGGATAGGGCAAGGCTTTCACCACTTACCGTAACTTTGAAGTCAGGGAGATAATGTTTCTATTTATAGTTTCAGCTTGTTCAGTGTAGCAGGTATGGTCATGCAGGATGTTAGCTCTGCTGTGCAATGGCAGGCTAAGCATTTTAAGTTAATGAATAACGTAAAAAGGAAAATAAGATTTTTCTCAGAGCACGTTTTAAATTATGGCTGCAAACCATTCATGTTTCAGGTTCCCGATATTATGCATGCTTGCTCAAGTCTAAAACCTGCTTCACCAGGCTTGAAGGCTAATGTGGTGTTAATCCTGAGAGTTTCTTTGAGACCTGCATGGATTTTTAGTATAATATGTTTTTTCTTTTCTCTTTAAAGCCCAATTCTTTACAACCAGTCAGCTTGCTTGACACTCAGGTTGTGTATATTCATCTATCCTTATCATGTAAACATAATTTCATGGAACAGAGCTGCCATTAATATTGTTATATACAAGTGTTTTTCTGTCAGAATGGTAGCGGAAATGATAACAATCGCCTGTCTCAAAGTACTTCATTAGAAGTACTAAATCAGAAGCAGACAAAGAGAGTATACTTGGATTGAAAGTTCAAAGAAAATAAAAAAGTACATTATCATCATTACATTGTTTTTTTGCTGGTGTGACAGATGCAACCTTTTTATCGTACATTAAAGGGTGCAGCCCTTTGATGTACGATGTGACAGTCTTAACCACAAAATTAATCATTTTGATGAACACTTTGCTGACTAGACGAAACTCTGTTGCTTTTGGATTTTTTCAGCCAGATGAATGTAAATGTTTAAAAAGCATCATCAAACAAGTTCATTTTCCAATTTATTAAAATAATGTTTTCATACTTTATCGTTCTGTCTGTGCCCGTTTAACTCAGTGTCTTTCCTCCCTCATATCGCTTTATTATTCTATTTTCTGTTTTAAAGGTTTCCGTATAAAAGTAGCAGTCTGATAAACTATCTCAAAACATGTATGTGATGTACCAACTGCTCGAGGCAGATGATCACCCACCCAGACCCTGGTTCTGCCCAATGTTTCTGCCTATTAAAAGGAAGTTTTTCCTCACCACTGATGCCAAGTACTTGCTCATGGTGAGAATTGTTCAGTCTCTGTAAATATTACAGAGTTTCAGTCTAAACCTGATGTAAAAGTGCCCTGAGGGGGCACCCCTGTAGCTCAGTTGGTAGCTCATGTACTGAGGGTATCAGTCCTCTCAGCCCCTGGTTCAACTCAATTCATTGAACATGCTCATGTTCTTGATGAATGGAATGAACTCAACAGGTGATTTTGCAACCAGTGAATTTGAATGTGAGTGTTGTTCATTCTTGAGAGAGTGAGCAACATCAATTGGAAAAAAAAAGTGTGATGCAGAGAAAGAGATGACGAGAGACACGAAATGTACGAAATGAATATGAACGGAAGTTTTGACATGATATAAAAAACTCCCATGAAGCATGAAGTGTATGACCTGGGCAGACAGATATCTCTGTCACACTGAAGAGAAGACAGATAGATCTGAGGTGTATATTTGCCTCCTGTATCTCGTCTCTCTCTTCATCCTCTTGCCGTGCTCTTACATTATGGTGAATTACATTTGAACTGAAATATTGGAATTTCTAAATTCACATTTAAGTGATGAAGAACTGTGTAATATATATGAAAAGAAATGAATTCACATTGCATAGGTATTCCAGATGTTCTCTTAATATTCTTGATCCACTTCTGTTGAACACTGTGGTCCTTTTAATTAATAAAGTGTGTAGTCACAGACAGCGGTGCTCTTCATGCAGTAAAGGCTTGTGTATTTTGCGTTCTGTTTTTCTCCTAAGTTGAAGTTTGACGCTACTGTTGGAGCAGCTGAACTGCACAGGTTCAAGGTTCAAGGTTCAAGGTTCAAGGTTCAAGGAGTCTTTATTGTCCCCGTGGGGCAAATCGCTCTACAGCCAGCAGTAACAAACAGTCAACAGCCACAGAATAACAACAACATATAATCACAGAGGACAACAATAAATAGAACAATTAGATAGACAGTCACTCATTTAGAAGGCCAATGGCAACAGGGACAAAAGAATACTTAAGTCTATTTGTCCTGAGTCTTGGCAGGATGTACCTGCGACCTGATGGGAGCAACACAAACGCACTAACCAAGGGGTGGCTCTGGTCAGTGAGGAGTGAGCAGGCCTTGCTCAGGGTTCTGAGCTTGAACAAGTCAGACAGATCATTAAGATTAATGCCTGCAATTTTGCTGCACACTCTCACTATCCCCTGCAGTCTGTTTTTGTTCTTGAGGGAGAGTAAGCCGTACCAGCAAATAAAAGAGAAGGTCAGAACAGATTCAATAAAACAAGAATAAAACATTTTCATAAAAGTGCTGTCGACATTAAAACTCCGTAGTTTCCTAAAAAAATACATGCGTTGATGTGCCTTCCTGCAAACAGCATCAACATGGAAATCAAAGGACAGTTTGTCATCAATGTTAGTGCCAAGATACTTATAATTATGGACCAGCTCGACAGCATGATCCTCAATGACAAGAGGAGGGATCACTGACAGATTTTTGCGAAAATTAATCAACATTTCTTTGGTCTTTGACACATTGATGCACATGAAAGATGAGGAACACCAGTCTGTGAATTCCTTCACTACAGGACCATGGTAAGGGTCGTCACTGCTCAGCAAGGACACGATTACTGAGTCATCTGCGAATTTCAAGATGTGACGCCCCACATGTTGGGTTCGGTTCCGAGGCATCTTTGTCAAAACTAACATTACACAAAAAGTAACGGTGAAGGTTGAAATTTTTAAACTTCCACCACCATAACAACAGCAACTTGTTTACTTTCGCTACTTCCCTGGATTTGTCTATATATAAACACTGTCAGACTGTTTAACTGTTGTTAAGCTGGACTGTGAACTTAGTTCAAAACTGAAAACTGTGAACTATATGACCATGAAGTAGTTTGTTTTATTCTCTGTGAACTGAACTTTGAACCAGATTTTGTGAAGTGTGAATTGGACAGCACTGAATAAAATTAACTTGACTGCTTTTGGCGAAATATCTCATACACTGTAAAGAAAAAAAACCAAAAAAAACTTGAATCTTGAATGCATTTCAAAAATTGGCCACAGTGAGCTGTGAACCTTATTCCGATGCCCAAAAATTTAATGGTTTTAATTGAAAATATTAAAATTTTGACCATTATTCACTTTCACTTGAATGAGTTACGTTTTTTAGGGTGTTCTAAAACACAAATTTTCAATATTATCTAACAAATAAAAGTAAATTATCTCAAGAAAAGATTAGTAGTTGGTAAAACTTTTTGGAAATCAAGAGTTTGGGTAGGCCAGTAAGTTGCCTTGAAATTTTCAGTTTTCTCACCTTTTTGTTTTTACAGTGTACAGTATTACAGTAAATTCCCTGATTCAAAGGCTCGGGGTCATCATTTATTCCCAGTTTGACTTAGGGTAGAAAAATATACCACTAATTGAACTGATTAAAAGTCCCTTAAGGCTGATGTAAACATTGTGACTTTTGTGTAGGTGGACGTTTGGGGGCAGTTGAACTGGGAGTTTTCCTGCAGACATTGATTGCATCATGATGATGATACACAGTCGTGCTGCACTAACAGATTGCTGGCATGTAAACTTTCACTTCCTCTTAGTTACAGCACACAAAGCAGTCTGGCAGGATTCTAAGCATGTGGGCGTATAACAATGTGTCATACAGAAACAGGTAACTGTTTGATATCTGACAGCAGGATAGCTTTTCAACTGAAGAATTATTGCAAATACAGAACTGCAATTTCAATATTTATGCATTTTATGAGGCATGTTAAATGGCTTTTTATCTGTCTTTATAGACATATATTAACATCATAATATGTCAAATTAAAAATGCATCACTACTCTAAATGTCATAATATGAAAGAGAGGAAATAACAAAACAACACAATCACAATAGATATGAATATTACCAACACTCTCAACTTAAAATTAGTGTTTAATATTACTTTTCCATTGCATTACAGTCATAAATTTCTAAACTCCTGCTCCACCATAACATTTGGGATGGTGATATCAAACCTGAAGATGAATAGAACAGATGTGTTTCACTCAATAAAAATGGAAAAACAAAACATTAAAGGTCAAATGTGTAAGAGAGGGTTCATTGGCAAAATGTGGCAGAAATGGAATATAACATTCATAAATATGTTTTCATTCATGTATGATCACCTGAAAATAAGAATCATGTTTTCATTACCTTAGATTGAGTTGGTTATATCTACAAATGGTCCATGGAAGCCCCCATGTTGCACCACCATGTTGGGCCACTGTTTCTCTACAGTAGCCCAGAATGAACAAACCAAACACTGGCTCTAGACACGGTCTTTAATATTTTGCACAAGTTTTATGTGCACTCTACGTTCTCCTACACACTTGGGAGAGGAGAGCGAGACAAGGTGTTGCAATTTGCAAGCTCATGGCTAGAAGCCACTAAATCCTACACACCAGTCCTTGAAGTGTAAAGAGCACATTTGAGTGACATCATGTGTAGACTCAAGCAGAGAGCAAAGGTGGATGCACACATTTTCATTGCCCGAGAGCTGTGAAAACAGCTTGCATGCCTGCAGCCAGCACCTAAACAGTATAACTTAGCCCTCCATGGACAACGAAACTTGATGTGAGACATCGACAACTTCATTAACATCTTCAGGTGATTAGTTAGCTGGTTGGATAAGTTGTTGTTGGAGATTGGTTAGCCTAGCATTTTACTAGTATTTGTTTTTTTAATTATAATTTTATTTTATTCTATCTGTGTGTGTAAAATGCAAAATAAATAAAATATTTGAAATAAATAACAATGTTGAACTTGAAAAGTTTGGACTTATTTTTACAATAGAAGTTATATTTTTGATATTACAGAGAGAATAAAGTACTGAAAAACGGAACTGGTGGGCACTGGTACCAAATTCCACGAACCGGCATTGGTAATGTATCAATACAAATGTCATTGTCCCTCTGCCAAGACTATAGGCAATATGGGGTTATAGGTGTTGTGATAATAAGATACTAAGATACAACTGAAAAATTTTAAACCTATATCCTTTAAACTCCCAAAATAAACAATACAAAGTCACAATCATTTGACTTTAATTAAGTTTTATTCACAATATATTGCAAAATAAAATCTGTTAGAATCTGCACAACATACAACATCCAACTCACAACACAACTAAACTGAATAAAAAGCACCTTAAGTATTTTATCATTCACAGAAAGCAAACTTTTTTTCATTTGATATTTTACAGGATTTTTTTTTTACATTATGAAAACCGTCCACCTCTGTAAGTTTTACATCATATATATAAATTATTATATTTTAATATAACAAACTGTGAGTTGGTCAGCTTGTGAAAGTGGAAATGAAACATGTGGTTCTTGCCTCGTTGGTCATCCTGACAGGTACAAGCAGTCAATCAGAGAAATGAAAATGACTACACACACAGGAAACTTTTTCCTCTGAAAGTGTGAATAACAGTATTTGTGCGGTATGTGTTCTTACAGAATGATGGTTAACAAGAAAGTAAAGCACATTATGAGTGAGTTATGAGTTATCTTTGGACTTTGTAGCAATTTCTTGTCAAAACAGATATTTCAAATTAAATGAACAGCTCCTCCTGTCTGGCCTCCTGTTCTACTTTAATTTAGTGAAGCAATCGTGAACACGGGCACTTCCTGTATAACATTTCTCTTTCATTACTCATTCACAATGAAGAAGAATGATGAAACAACCAGCAGCTTTGGTTTGCTTCTCACCAAAGAAAAAACACATCCCTCCTCATGTGACCTCAGAGCGACAACACCCACTCTTTCCAGAGCAAACACAGCCGCTCTGCTTTTCCTGAAACCACCTCCTGATAAATGCACACATGTGGACCCAGAGAAATTGCATAACATCAACAGCAACAGGTTTTTAGAGCTTAATACAGTAGCTTGTCACACATACAGGAAATGAAGCCCTGACAACAGTTTGTGCTGCAGAGAGTCTGATTTCAGCCTGGTCAGACCTCAAAGACACGGAACGAGCCGTTTGTGTAGACGGAGTCGAAGTAAATGCTGATCCTGCTGCCATCCACTAGTGTCACCTTTTCTAGAAAAGACACTTCTTTTTTGGTCACATTCTTGGTTTTGAGGATCAAGTCTCTTCTATTCACTGTTTGCATGAGGTCAACCTCTTCACTGATGACGTCTGAGAACTTCACGTTCACGTAGATTATGTACTTTGCACCTTTATCCACAGTGAAGATGTCATATCTTCCCAGTGTTTCACTCTCTGTGGAGAAGGAAATTTTTCCTTTAGCATACTGAGTAACAAAGTAACACCTGAATAGGGATGTTGGAAGCAAGTGAAATAGTGATGCTTACTTTGTAGAGAACCAGCTTTGTTGACTTTTGCTGAACCATTCAACAGTAGAGGATCCTGTACAAAGACAGATTGATTATGCACTCAGAAATAAAGATGATAACTAGAACCATAAAGGGTTCTTCGGCTTGTTGCCATAGGAGAGCCCTTATGGTTCCTAGAAGAGAAGGTTCCACTTGGAAACCTTTGACACAGTTTTACCTTGAACCTAGAGTCCAGTATGTCTTAACACTGAAACCGGTTTAATAATACTCGGCCGGTGAGAATGAAAGAATAATCATCACACGCTTTGTCCTGATGTTCCCTTCAGTTCTGGAATTTCGGTCCTCCAGGTTAATCTTTAAACATTCACTGACGGGGTCATAATGAAACTATGCCCAAATAAGGTCAGACCCAATACATCTACAGTGTTTAGATTTAGACTATTGCTCTGCAAATCCAAACATGGTAAGTCTAAATGTACCACATCTGAGACCACAGCTCAGCACCCTTTACTCCCATTCCCATTCCTCACAGGGTCAGTGATATGAGAACAGTTATGTCTACTCCTTTCAGAGAGACAAGGCAAACACATCTCTGACATCACAAAACTATCAGGTTGTTCTCATTTGTCTGAAAGGAGAGGACAGCTGCAGCTGCTGTCTAGAAAAGAGACAGTATGTCTGTGAAGAGTTAGTGCAGGCCTCTCACTGACTCCACGCCCTTAGTATGATACCTCAGATTGGAAATTTCCCTAACACAGAGTTATACCAAGAACTGCAAAAGATTTCACCTAAAACCCCCTATGAGAGTTTCTACAGAGAACCCTTCTATGGTGTGATGGTTCCACCCAGAACCCTCTCTGAGGGTTCTATCCAAGAACCCATGGGTTTTACCAAGAACCTTTTTATATTTCAAGGGTTTTATCAAGAACACATACAGGGTGTTCTGAAGAACCCTTGACAAACCCTTTCTTCAAAAAAATGGTTCTGAGTAGAACCTCAACGCTTTAGGAAGAACCCTTTTGGAACTGTTATTAGAGTATAGACAGGCATCATACATGCAGAGATCTTATTTCTATCAATACTCTGAGCTGTTTCTCACCTCACATGATGGTGTGAACGTGGAAAAATGCAGGATAAATCCTGCCACCAGAGCCACAATGATCCATCCCATCACTGCTGCCAAAGCAACCACACACCTGAAGCAGCCTCGGTGGTCGGCAGGTGAACTTCCAGGCCGTTGAACAACTTCCAAACTGTCCATCTCCACCTTGACCTCCATCAGGGTCTCCTCCTGTCCTGCCTGGTGTCCCTTCATAATGCAGACTGTGATACTTGTTGTGAAGATTGAGTCTTAATATAGCTCATGTCTTCCCACACACACAGTGAAAGTGGGAATCCCATGCTCAGTTAAATCCCGCCCCTCCACAATAAAAAGCTCACAGAAAGGACTGAGGGAATCCCTTGACACCCACGCAGCAAAACTGGTTTAATTATTACACTGTCTTTATTATGTGTTCTCCCCAAGCTTTATCTGACTCTCTGCCAGAGCGCCTGTCTGGATCGGTTAAACGTCTGATTTATATCTCTGTTTCATGTAACTGGAAGAGAAGACAGCCAGTCATGTTTGTAGAAGTTCTGTAATGAGTATGAACCCTTAATCTGAAACACTGACCCATTTCAAATAGATATCCCACAATAAAGACCAGTCAGTTACACCGGCTGTGCTCTTTTACATTGGGAGAATTGATTCTGTAGGATTCATACATCGATTCGCATGAGCAAAAAACAAAATAGATAATATACATACAAAACTGTATTATATTTCTGTATGTTTGTGCCAATAAACGGTCCCGAGTGGCATGACAGTACGATAGTCAAATGCACTATATTTGACAAGAAAACAACACACCCTGAAAGTTATAAGGAGGCTAAACAAAAACAAGAAAATAATTATTAATTTTTATTATTGTTTTATCATAGTATCTCTGTAAAATAGACTTCTTTTTTGCAACCTGTTTATTTAATCATATTTACTTTTGCAGTATATTAGTCATTAATGGCCAGTATGAGTCATGATTTTTTTTTCCTAAAAATGACCATTATTTTGAGAAATTACATACCCTTTAAAAAAATGATCAGTATTGATAAAATTGTAACAGAAACCCCTACACTGAACCAAATTATGCTCCCATAATGCCCCAGTGTGATTTTAGATAGCATGCCAACATGTTGTGTAAAACAACAGTGTTGACATGTAGTTTGACGACTGTGTCTCTCATCCTGTCGGCTCCCACTTTTTATACAGATGTTGCTGTTACTGACTCTGCTGCCAACTAAAAGCCTAAAAATAATTACAAAGAACGTAGTTTGATGACGTTTGCAAAGTCGAAGTGGCGTGGGTTCATGCTGTCGATGAACAGCTTGTTTCCGCAGGCTGTGAGACAGCTATTCATCCTCCACACTCCACCATAAATAAAAGTTTCTTCATTCAGGGATTGAAAAAAGGGGGAGAACAAGGGATATGGAGGGTCTCATGTCTGTGCTTGCCTTTGGCTCCAAAATGACTAAATCCACCCTTGCTAGTAGAGAACCTTGAATAAATTATGAATTTCTATGGTTTGACTATTGCTGAAAACATTGAGGATAATGCAAGTAGAGAGCTCAACAAAATATGTAACATCGTTCTTGCCTTTTTGACATTTTAATGTGGAAATGTTCCATATTGTAGCTTTAAAACTGCTGAGCTGTCTTTTGTCTGCTGAATGTGCACAGACCAGGACTATTTGGCTCTTGGAGCCAGACCTTTTTTCTTTCTCCCAGAACATATTTTGCGAACATGAATGAACACCTGAAGCCACTGCGTTGTCATCTCTGGTGTGTGTTATGATTTGCATCGTTTTCACTCTTCTCTCTTCAAGAAACTGCATGTAAATTGTAATTGACACGTTACTATCATGGCACCACAAGTGAGGCTGCACAATCTCACAATGATAAGAGTTGGCTAGCACTCGAAGCACGTGTTGCTCTTCACATGCTCCCGCTTGTATTTGTGCAGCCGACTTCACTTAAATAAAAAAAAAACAAAAAAACTGAAACATGATGTACAGTGAAACATGAAAGTGGCATTTTAAACAACCTTTCTGTTTCTTTGTCTCGGTCTCTGTGTTTCAGTCTAGTTGTTTACCTTGACCCATTTAGCAGGAAATTCCTTCATGAGAGAAACTCTGCTGTTACATCACTGTTATTGTCCCGCCCACATGTACAGAGACCTTGCATCATTGTTTTACATCCGTGTTGGCCTCGGTCCTATCTGCGGGCAGATTTGATGACATGTTTCAGACTTGACAAAACATAGACACATAAGAAAACAGACAAAAACTGCTTATCTGTTTACACAGTCCAGTCGTGTGCATTCCTTATCTCTTACTGGTGTGTGCGTGAGTGTGTGTGCTCAGTTTCGTTGTCTTCAGAGTGGCAACTAGTTTCACATATATTTCTGTGGAAGTTGTGAGTTTCTGGTTTCAAGAGGAAGCAGATTCCTACTGGAAATTCATGAGCTGTGGAATATTTCGTTGGACATTTAATAAAACCTAAAACAAGTTGAACAGCTACTGCTACACGTTTCAGTAACATAAGCTACCGAGAACTCACCCTTAATTTCCCTACTGTTTTATCATTGTTGCCTTGCCAAGGAAATAATGCAGGGCTTGGCATGTTTACACTACTACAATTATAGTAGTGTTGCAGGAAAAATTTGCTCCTGGTGACAAACTGTTCTTGATGGCAGAGAGCCATTAGAAAACAACTCGGAAAATACAAACGTACTGTCAATGAAACCACAGGTGTGGCATCATGCTCATGTTTTTATCATCAAACTTGCTTCTGTTCCATGAGCAACCAATCAAAATCACTGTCCAACCGCCTACCTACACAGACATGCTGGATTTCTGTTTATATGCACCTTAATATTGAGTGTAGGACACATAAAAACTGTCTTGCAAAAGGCAAACTGCAAAGTTCACTGGCTTAAAAATAGATCACTGCATTTGGATTTGGCAAAAAAAAAAAAACATTTTATAGGAGAAATATATTTACTGTATTAAATCATAAAATGACTATGATATGTCATCAAAGACTAACAAAACATTTTATGTTGAAACATAGACTTTTCCAACGGTACAGCCAGTCTGTTCCCCTTTGAAATTTCCAATATCTGTTGTTTTTTGTTTTTTGTTTTTTTTCCGTTTCACGTTTATTAGTATTGGCAAATGTACGCTGTGATGTAAGTGCCTGTCATAAGTCATAAGAAATCATAAATAATGTTTTTGAAAGAGAAGATTTTGATAGCAGTTAAATTGAGGAAAAATGATACTGGAGCTTGGCAGGCAGTGATGCAGGCAGTGACTGAACTCAAACTCCATAGTGTGTATTTTCAGAGCAGTGGACTGTTTTTTTAAAACTCGTATAAAGTTGCATGCAGGGGGAAGTAACTCGCTTCTATCTCAGATTGTATATTAAATAGGATTCCAAAGAATATCACTGCTGAGTTTAGTCATTCTGAGGAAATGCACAGATATTTTTCTCAGAATGAATCAGACATTGGCAATAGCGGGCTATAATGAATGTTCAGGAAGCGCGGCATGTAGTCAATGATTTAGCGATGAGTAGTAAAAAAAAAAAAAAAGGGCTGGTATCTTTTTAGATGCTCTTTTTCAAAAATTCTGGCTGATCAATCCAACCTGTAATTAACTTTTAGGTCTCATATCTTCGTTTTGCAGGCTACCTGTAGGGAAATTACCTTGCGAGCCAGCTGGATCCATGAGATCATGCATAACAAACCATTTGGCAAGTCAGGTTAGTAGGGAAACCTGTTGCTGTTGAAAGTTATGTTTGCCTGAAACCATCACCTTGCCAACAACTTACTGTTAAACTTGCCAGTTGTCATTCTCAAAGTATAATGTTGTTAATGAGGGGGAAATAACTCGCTTCAACCACAGATCGTATATTAAATGGGTTTAATATAGTTTACCATCTATGGCTCCAACTCGCTATTTGGACTACAGTACTTATTTTTTAACACCAGGATCTTGCATATTACCCCTTGAAATGCATATCTGAGGGCAATACACCCTCTACCATCTCTCCTGCAAGCTACAGACTTACTTACTGGATGTGACTGTCTTCAGAAGCAATGTAATTATTTTGGCCAAAAGTCAGGCATGATTTTACATGCTGTTCACAGGAATTAATTCATAATCAATAACATATGGCCTCATCTGCTGGACAAAGTTGCACAAAGTTTTCAACCTGTCAGCTACTGCCTTATGTTGGGTATTTATAGGGAAGAAACGTAACAAGAATTACAGCACTCCCATGCTGTAAAGCATTTTCAAAGTTCGCAGAGAATATCATTGCAGAGCTGAGTCATTCTGAGTAAATGTACAGATATTTTTCTCAGAATGAATCAGAAATACAGCAGTCAGCTATAGTGGGTTATAATGAATGTTAAGGAAGTGTAGCATGCAGCCTGTGTTTTAGCAATGATAGTATGAAAAAATCTGGTATGTTTATAGATGCTTTTTTTCCCTACAATTCTGGCTGATCATCCAGCCTGTAATTAGCTTTTAGTTCCTGTTTGCAGATACAGTATATCATATTTACTTTTGCAGGCTACCTGTAGGGAAATCTATTATAGTTGAAACTGCTGTTTACCTGAAACCAAAGTGTCATTATTACTCAAACCCACAGGGATTTACCCTGAACCCTCACTGAAGGCCCCATTTTGACCACACAGTCAACAAGTTTCATCACCTCCAGAAGATAATCTGCAAGAAATTTTCACATGTTTAAGAGACATCCCTGCACGGTTCAGCACATTTACTGTTTACTGAGGTTTTGCCCAGATATTGTTCTTTTATTTTGAAATTAAGAGATAATGACACTATCAGTCTACTGTATTAAATCACCAGCCATGCTGGCAGCTTTGTCAGCTTGTATAGGCACAACTTTGAGCTAAATGCTATTGTCAACATGCTGACATGCTCACAATGACATTAACATGCTGACACTAAGCAGGTATAACGTTTACAGGATTACAATTTTACTTTAGTGTGTTGGTATGCAAATAATTTAGAATAATTAGCAAAAAGGTTGATGTCAATTTCATTAAGTTTTGGAGTTTTTTTTTTATTCATGAACCAAAGTATTGGACAATTTGAAATTTGGCTGTACTTGAAAACAAATCATGATTTCCAATTGACACTTTTTAAGTCCAGCTTCTTTTTGCTCTGTGCTCCAAAAACGGTTGAACTAGCTTTACCTCACTTTCTCCTTTTCCTGTAAAATGACGTGTAGGATGACATCTTAAGTTAGCTTGATGTTACCAAAACACTAGCTACTAATGATTAATGTAGATTAGCTATAGTTAGCTTGCATTTTGCTAACATTAGCTTACTTGCCTAACTAAGATGTGAATAGATGCTGCTTTTACAGGTCCCCCTGCAATGTCTTTCAAAATTTCTTTTCAGTATAGACGAAAGAGGAAAGCCGTCTGAGGTATCAAGCATGCTCAACTGTCACTGGAGCACAAAGCTAAAATAGGCAGGGATTAGGAAGGGTGAATTTATCCTGCAAGAAACATGAATGTCTGTGCCACATTTTACAGCAATTGATCCAATACTTGTCAGGACATGTCACTCTGAACCAAAATGTCAACCCGTTGGTGTCATTATGGAGATCACCAAAGTCATTAAGACGTTTCTTCTTGGAGCCATGCATTTCTGTAAAAAAAAAAAAAAAAAAAAAAAAAAAAAAAAAAAAAAAAAGTGCCAATCCATAGATAGAGAGATATTTGAGATATTTTACAGGATAGGTGAAAGTTTTCACCTGTTGGTGGTACTCCCCAAAAACACCACATACTGTATTAAGTATTTTGCTTATACTCTCCAGTTTCAAACATTTTTATAATAATAATCAAAATATGCACATGACTGCTGATGTGTCATAACAATTTGATGTAATGAGGGAAAATGTCATACTTTAAGTCATAAGGCACAAGTTGGAGTTTGGACATGACTTGTAACACTTAGGTCAAGTTAGTTTGACAAAGTTTTTTTTTATTCCTTTCACATGATGCAAAATTAGTGTGCCAACGTGTTATGTAGATCCACTGTTGCCCTGTCAGAGGGTGCTATCGAACAAACAGCCCCACCAGAGGGAAAGAAATGCAACTGTTTGGCGTGGGGTCAAAATTTAGCAGTGGCATTCTGTAGTTTATTGGAGTCGTCCTCTGTTTTTGGTGGAGAAGTTTTCCTTCAATAACAGCATGCTGAGACAAATGCTTGCCACTCTGAACCAAAATGTCAACCTGCTGGTGACATTATGGAAATCACCAAGGTCATTATGATATATCCTCTGGGAACCATGCATTTCTGCACAAAAAATTGTGCCAATCCATCTAGATGAGTTGATGGCACTCGAGGACATTAGGGGACCAATAATGTCTGTACAAAATTTCATCTAAATACAGTTAATACATGTTCAGATATTTCAGTCTGGACCAAAGTGGTGGATTTGAGCAACCACATACTGCAGCCAGCTAAGTAATACAAGTATTTTGCTTATACTCTCCAGTTTCAAACATACAAGCTAGTCAAAATGTGCACATGACTGCTGATGTGTCATAAAAATTTGATGTAATAAGGGAAGATGTCATACTTTAAGTCATAAGGCAGAGATTTGTCATGTGTCTCCATGATCAGGAATAACACTTCGCAAAACTGCTCTCCAAAACAGAACCAAAAAAACCCAAAAAAACTGCCTTGAACACCTGTTAGCCTTTGTTTGCCAGCTTTTGCACTTCCTGAAGTTGCAGTTTTCACAACACTCTGTAAGGGTAGTAGGTCACAGAACACAAGGGCAGTATCACCATAAAGGTTCAGAGTTCAGTTCCTGCAAGGAGTCTAAATCAAGTCTCATAAAAGTGGCCTCTGTTGCTCTGTCAGAGTGTACTATCGGGCACATTATCCAGGAACAGATAGTTCACCAAATACAAACACTAAAATATTAAAAAATGCATTAGTGGTCACAGCTGGTTCTTAAAACAGCCCCATCAGAGGGAAAGAAATGCAACTGTAATACGTTTGAGTATTACAGTTGCATCTGGTGCAGTCCGGTTAGCTGGCGAACCTGTCAACAATACTCAGAATAAATCTATATCAGTTTACTTTAAGTTTAAATGTGAAGTTAACAAATAACATTTAAATGTGTGCTATTAATCTAAAGGTGCATTCATATATAACAAAGGAGGGAACAGCTGGACAAATAATGAATAAACTTAACAACGAACATAAAACATATTGGACTAAAAAAAATCTGAATATATTTGGTACTGAGGTAATCCAAATGTAACGTAAAGTAATCAGTTTACATTGCTTTAATATTGTGATACTTGGATTAGGTTACTTTTAGGTAATTAGTGACTGTATCGGAGTAGATTTGAAAAGTAATCCTCCCTTAACAATTTAGCTACTGTAGGAATGGAAACGACTGTTAACCGGTGGTATCTTTGTTTTGATTTTGTAAAATCAAAATCACAAGAGAAAAACTACAAAGGAAAAGGAATTGATGCTCTAAAGTTAGCTGTGAATGTTATCATAACATCATGCAGTGCTGTCGAGGCCAAGGAGTTCATCACCAGTGTTGGGAAGTGATGCTTTACTTATTCTCTCTGCAATTAGTGGGGAGGCTGGTGGGTGCTAGCTTGGTGCAGGAGCCAAATATAAAGCACAAACAGTCCACAGCCAGCCATTATCAACCGCAAGCATCCATCATGCAGATATGAGAACAGAGATGTCCCAACAGTGGTCACCCTGCAATTTCAGGTTCTACATACAACTGTAGTATATTTACTGTAATCCTCTGTCATTTTGTTGGCTACCTGAAGGGAAGTTGACACTGCTTCACTTCATCTGAACCCATTGGTGAGTTACAGTATTAGTCAATCCCACAGGGATTTACCCTGAACCCTCACTGAAGGTCACATTCTGACCACACAGTCAACAAGTCTCATCACCTCAATAGCAGAATCTGCAAGGAGCCTCAACATGTTCAAGAGATATCCCCGCACACTTCTGTACATTTACAAGCTTTTAATGGAATTCAATCCTCATCTTGTTCCGTTGCTTTTCAGTTTTTACATAAACATCCATTTTTATCTGTTTTATTTTTAGAAGGTTTCCACTCAGAACCCCACACAGCTGAGGTTGGGACTTTTGGAGAGCCACGTACTGACACAGAAGCTAACGTTCACCATATTCACACGGCAGCCATTTTCCTTTGATGTCACACACACGGCTAGAAAGTGGTTGAACGCTGATGTTAACTGTTGTCTCAGGGTAGCTAACGGGTTATCAGATATGTTATTTTAGCATGCTAGTTAGTTTACACACGTTAGTTTTCAACCAACTCTTGGAGCTAACATTAACTTAATTAACACTGGTTTTTAACATATTTTGTTTGTTTGTGATGTTGACTAATTTCAGTACGCATACACTATAAAGACTTTACTTAATTAGTCACAAACAATTTCTTTCCATTGTATTTGCATATCTCTTGCATACCTTTCCCATGAGTATCTAACAGCTGAGGGATCCCAGCCTGCAGAACTTTGAGCTCATTGTAATAATTCGCCTGAGTGAGAGTTTATGATGTTGGGTCATAGCTGAAAGTGTATATTTAAGGCTGTTAAGCAAATATCCTGTCCGTTATGTCTGGCCTCAGCATGATTATGACTTTTCCCTGCTTACATTATATTATTACAACATTTTTGCCATGTTAAGTTCCGGTACAAGATATTGCTCACAGATTTCTGGTTTGGGCAAGAGAATTTAGGGAATTGAGAGTTAAGTCATACAGAGTTAAGTCATACACTTTGAATCCACATCTTGTTTCATTTTCTTTAGCTATGAGTCTTGTATGTTAATATAAATTAATTAATTCAAATTGAACAAATCCATGATACATAACTGAGGTTGATCAAATAGATTTAGATTTCACATGAAATCACTGAATTTTTAATTTTACAACCCAACCATCTGAGTTCTTTGGGCATTTTATCTGTGAGACCTGCTTATGTTTACTGACGTAAAGAGTTAGTGGATTGGGATGTGGTCTAAGAGAAAAATCTGCGATTGAGAAATGAAATACCCCCCGCTTGTGCCTGGAACCGAACCCACAACAATGTTTCCTCTGCAGTTGTCAAGAAAAACAATGCGCACCACGTGTATGAAGTATGTAGCACATCATTACAGTTCTCCACAACCACCTAATAACTGTATGATTTCAGCTCTACGTGACTCATTTATTTTATAACTCCAAGCATTTGATGCAAGCTTAATTGATATTATTGTTCTAGTATAAGACAGATGTTTAGTGACTTGCTAACGATCCACACACAAAATAAACCCCTGTTTGTAGTAAAGTTTAAACTTCACTCCAGCCTTCAATCGTTCTTTATGATACTATAATAGCAGACAAACTGCCAAACTGTACTACACTTTCTTATGTCTTGGTGCGACTATTCGCCACTAACCCGTCCACTGTGAAGTATTTCCACGCTGTGTGGCAACTGGTCCTGGACGTTTACACTCCAGCAGCCCCTGCCAACATTACTCAAGATAGTTAAGATAAGATAATTGCCTGACACATACTGTTTGTCCTCAACCTAAGAAACTTTTCTCTTGTAAATTTTTTTTTTTTCTAATAAAAAGTAAAAAAAAAAATTTAAAAGCCAAACATGTTCTGTTGCTCCCACATTTTCCTTTACAGTTTTTCATTGAAACTATCTAGCTCTATACTGCAATACAAGAACAAAGCTTTACTTGGTCATTTAGATGGATCATTAACTAGAGAAGATGCTGGATTTATGATATAATGTGAGCGATGTAGTCATCAAGTGTATATTTCAGACCCATTTTACAGGAGAAAACAATTCAGCTGTGAACATTAAAAACACAGTGACAAGGTGTTTTCTACCAGCCCTTGGAGCTAACGTTAGCTTGATTAACATTGGTTTTTAATTTGTTTTGCTAGCTAACATTACACATGACAAAATCCACCAGCCGCGTTGTCTTTGTCATCGTAATTTGTTTTGAATTCTCTGCTTTGTGTGAAGCATAATGTAACCTGATGTTGAAAACAAAGACATTAAAATTATTTTCTATGTTCATAATGTTAATTAATTTCAGAACAGAAGACTTTACTGAATTTGATGTGTTTCTTTATGTATGTACGGTGGGTAGGAGGGAGGAATGCGCATTAGTACTGGAGAGGTGCAGATCATGAAAATGTACAGGTTGTGGAAGGAAAAACTCAGCCAAGAACCAAGAAGTCAAGTCAAACTTCTGTTGTTAAAATATTATTTTTGTGTAAGAGTGTAAGACTTTTTTTCTCCCACAACTTTTCTTTATGTAGCAAACAATTTCCTTCCATCATGTTTGCATATCTCATGCATACAGGTTCCCACATGTATCTTTTTTTTTTTTTCTTACATTTTTCTCAACGACCATACATACAAAGCAAAATACACTGTTGAAGGTATAGGACCGGTCCATGAAAGACAAAAAAAAGAAGAAGAAAAGAAAAAATAAGGCCCCATTGGTCTATAAAATATGGTAAGGTCCCCTCTTAGGCGGCCGTCCGGTGGAGAAGATGTGATGCGGTGCCAGAGAGGCCGACCTACATGCTAGAAAATGAGTTTGTCTCTAAGTGGCTCTAAATGGTTGAATAGATAATAGTTTCCTGTGTTTTTTTTTATTACAGAGGTGAAGTTGTTGTTGTGCTACTGTAAATCAGATTAAAAAACAATTTAAATCTAAACCAGCTGTTTCCGCATAAATGCATTATGATTCTTGGTGTACCGCTGCCCCATACAGCTGGCGCCCATTTTATTTATTTGTTTTTTTCAACCCCGCACCTCAGACAGCCTACGTCCGCCAGTGCATGGATCTGATTCATGCTCACTGTCCCCAGTTCAGTCAACTGTCCACAGCTAGATTCCAGAGATTCCAATGGTTTCCCAAAAAAATGAGTCCACCCATCAGTATAGTGCCTTTTTTACCCCAATCACAACCTCAGCAGTCCGAGATTTCTACATGGAAGTAGAAGGAGGGTCATCCTTGTCCCACTTCACCATGATGGATTTTCTCGCCAGCATTAATAACCATTGAACCCCGTCCTCATGTTGTTTAAGAGAGTCAGGGATATTTTTCTTACAACAAGGGGATCCCGATCCGCTGAACTATCCTGTGTCCGTTATGATTTGCCTCAGCATATTATTTTGATTCTTGACTCCCACATTACATTAGGCCTATATTATTGCAACATTTTAAACTCAAGTGAGTCATGTTACGTTGCAGTACAAGATATTGCTCACAGATTTCTTGCTTGATCAAGAGAATTTAAGGAATCAAGAACAGTTTGAGTCCATGTCGTGTTTCTTTTTCTTCAGATATGAAGAAAAGATATTTATCTGGATAATGAAGTCTTAATATAAAATTGAACAAATACATAATACATAACTGAGGCTTATTAAATATATTTAGTCACATGTAATCATTAAAATTTTAATTTCAGGATCCAGCCTGCTGGTTTCTTTAGGCATTTTATCCATAATTCCTGTTGTTGACATGAAGACGTAGACTGTGGGGATGTGGCTCAAAAGAAATCTGTCCTGGCAAAAAATCAACTCCAGGCATTCACCGCAATCTTAACTGGTTTTCTTTTCTTGTGTGCCTGTCCACACCTGTACATACCTGTGGGAGTTAAAAATAGATGTTTCGTAACTTCCTTAGAATTTATAAGTTTCTGCTCTCACCAAAAATAAATCCCTGGATGTACTTTTACCGTTCAAGTTTTAACTTGCTCCCACATTTAGTCCTTGTTCCTGATACTAAATTGTCAAACTGTACCACACTTTCCTGTGTGACGTGACAAGACTCCTTCCTCAGTTCACTTTCACTTTTGGTTAAACAGTGTTGTACGTGCCAGGTAATGATGATGAAACTGCTGACTGTCGACGTAGCCAGACAGACAAACAGTGGGAGGGAGAGACAGATAAGTGAATACAAAGAAGAGAAGTGTATTGCCAAATGGAAACTCTTTTTTATTAAAGTTTCATTCCAACGGTGATCAGGGCCAAGGCTTACATGAGGTAGCTACACAGTATATCCCCTGGATTAATTATACAGTGCTATTTAGTTTGTTATTTCCCATTCATATGAAACTGTTGCAGCTCTTTTGTAAGAAAGTTTCAGCTCATTTTGCAGTCATTTATATAATCACTGATATTCATCTTTCCACTGAGTATCTGAAAAAACATCAGATGCAAACTTCCCCTTTTAAACACACATTCTCTGTGTACAGGATGTGTTTAATATTTATGATGTAGTAGAGACTAGGCTTGGACGGTATCTGTTTTTTCATACCTTCATGACATTTCACCAGGGTACACCGTATATGACAGTGTTTGTGTTCAAAACATTTTGAAAGCTGCACTTCTGGTCACAAAAGTCATTGTAGCATGTATGCTAGCCGATAGTGCTGTGTGTCTAAGAGGAAGTTACTGCGTTTAAATAATTATGGCCTACAGAATAGTGAATAGATAGGAAACTAAGTGCAGATCCCTGCCAGGCAACAAGAAAAGAATATTTGGATGTAACCCCTTTATTATCGCCAACATTTTAATGACTAACTGTAATTTAATTACATATTTTTTCTCAGTAACCATAATGGATTACAATTTCATTTATTTAGTTACTCTCCAGCACTGCTAGTATCTTATTAGACATTTTGGGGAAATTTTGTAATAATTAAAGCACGAATTCTTGAGTTGTGGCCAAAAATGAGTTTTGTGAGGTCACAGTGATCTTTGACCAACAAAATCTAATTCGTTAATGCTCAGGTTCAAGTGGACATTTGTACCAAATTTGAATTAATTCCCTCAAGAGGTTCTCAAGACATCGCATATACAAAAAAGGGATGACCCCAAACCATAATGCCTCTGGACACAGCTGTCGTTGACACTGAGGCATGAAAAAAAAATTCAGAGGTACTCCAGCCTGCAGACAGTCTCCAGGTCTGTTGGTTACGCATGCGATCACATGATCCCCTCTAGGCTTATGCCTGGCTTACAAGGTAATGAGCGCTTTGGTACAACTCTGAGCTACTTTGAGACATCTAAACCACAGACTGAACCTGTATAGTATTGGTTTAAAGTACCTATGTGCTGTGATTGGCTACAACAGGATAACACCTGCTCATTCAAGCCTAACTTTGCACTCTGGGCTGGTGGGCCACAGAGAAACTTCAGACAGTTTTCCTGAGGGCTCAGATGAGCGGAGAGGAAAAGTACAGGCACAGCTAGCATCTTTTCATTGAAGTTAAGTGGTCATAATGGTACCATTAAAGTGAAAGAAAAGGGATACCCATTACCACTGAAATAGCCCTGTTCTGACACTTGTTGCCGCAGCGGATACCAACGCATCAGTGGGCAGATTTTCTCAGTCCAGCTGCCTGCTCCATCGGGAGAGACTGACCTCTGGTGGTGTGAGATGTGCACTACAATGCATCTCCACATCAGTTAATTAAAAACTGTAGATACAAAGTAGACCGTATTTTTAACAGTATTGAAAATCATGTCTTCAGGATTTCTAAATACTGTGGTATTCCGTACCTTGATACCGCCCAAGCCTAACAGAGACCAAAACCATCAAACATACCAATTCATAATGACAATAATGACACTGAACATGACATCGTCTAAAGCTTGTACCAGATGGTAAACCTGTTTATATTATGGTTAGACAAGAGTACAGTAAAATATGCTTTACAGTATACTTAAAAAAATATTATTCATTATTATAGCATGGCTTTTCATCAAAAATATCATAGCTTCACTAATACAGTAAAAAAAAAACCTTACAGGTTGATCAACACTTGGTTCTTGGTTCATAGCTATTTAGCATAATTAGAAATACACACACACACACACACAAACATGTGCCAAACAGTGCTACAGAGAGCCCTGTGAGTGCAGATACAATCAAACGAGTGGAAACTTCATTCAGCTTCTCTCTGGTCTTTCCCCTGAGCTGTTTGTGTGTCTGTGTGATTGCAGCATCATACCAGTCTGATGTGTGTTTAACTCTGTGGGAGCACCAGCTCTACTCTGCCAAGATTAAGCAGGCATGTCACTCAACATGTTAGTCAGAGAAAGAAAAGCCCAAGACACCGAGAGTAAACATGTCAGTGAGGCTGTCACTATCGTGTGAAACTCCACCAGGCCAGTAATCCAAACAAGTTAAATATTGTTAGATCCTTGTTTGGGAACCACACAGGAAGTTTATGAGACTCAGAGTGGAGAGCTTCGCTAGACAATAAATGCACCATTAACAAATACATTCATAAGGTAAAGCACAACTTGGTACTGTTATAGTGAAATAAAGTACTGATGGTATATTAGATATATATGTATAAACTTAAAGGCACCTGAGGAGTGCACCCTCAAAAGCATAAACCCTTAAAACTGACCCTTCCTAAGTCCCGTCTCTTCTCTCTCTATCCTCCAATGACAATTGAGCAAGCTTGGCACCATGGTCAACTTTCACCTCTTCTATTTCCTGTATGCATTTTTCCCAAGGTCATGAACCACCCCACTTGACTCTGATTGGTTAGTACTTGTTGCCTTTGTATGTTTATTTGTTTGGGTTGGGTAGATTAGGCATGAAGAGTGTTATTGGGTAAAGTTATGGTAAGAATATCAGGGTAAGCCAATCAGAGGCAGAGTACAGAGTACAGAGTACAAAAAGTTCCTGTACTTAGATATGCTATGTGCTAGGCTTGTCTGTGTTGACAAGAAAAATAAATATCGAAGATGATTAAAAGGCATTGCTGGGGGACGTGTAAAAGTGGCACTTATTCACATCTAAAGTTAGCAAAATGCAAGATAACTAGCCAGCTAATCTGCATCATCACAAGATTTTCAAATCAGTTTTCTCAACTCTAGGAAAGTTTTACAAATATAAAACCTCAAAAATTAATCATAGGTTAATCAAAGTCATAATCAGCCTTGCTTGCAGTTTGAAGTGTCCTGTCAAGTTTTGGTTCTATTATACATCTATCATGTGAGCCTTCATGTTGCTTTTGCATGAAATGCAGGAAGTTGACTGAGGTACCACGTTTGCTCAACTGTTATTAGAGCGCAGAGCAAAAAGGGGCGGGACTTAGGAATGGTTAGTCTTATCACTGCATTAACCGTTGCTCATTTTGTAGGAGTGCTTATAAAATGGTAAATTAAAAAAGAAAAAGGTGCCTCTGTGAAGGTGGCTCAGCCTTACTCACAATAATTCTGACCTTTTTGATAAAAATTTTAGGCCTTCTACCCTTTAAAATACATAAGAGACCCCAGTAATCAGAAGTATTTGTAAGTATTCTGATAATTGACAGTCAAATGAGGTCCGAGGGAATGGTGATTAGCATTTCTCAGTATTATCTGATGTTTTGCAAACCAAACTATTGATTGATTAATCGGCTGATTAATCGATAAAGAAAACAATTGGCGTGTGTTTGACAAGAAAATGAGAATTGTGAATTGTCACCCACCAAAATCATGTCTTGCCCAAAACTATGCAAAAGTTGTTGCAAGCATACTTGCTTTGGTCAAGATAATAAACAAAATAGAAAAGGGTCTGTCAGCACAAGTCATGCCATCAGTGCGAGTCCTGGTTAGTGTGTCTGTCCTCACAATGACAGATGAACACGAGCGCATCCTCATTCCAGATGTCTTTGTTCTTTTTCTTCGGAGAGCGTTTACTGGCCCTCATCAGTACTCACAGTGGCTCCCTAGCAGATAGTGCAGGCCCCCAGTCACATTCAGAAGCTTGAAGGAGGATGGGTGCGTCAACTGCACACTGACCTCATCATTTTTCCTGAGGTAGGCTATACTGTGGAGCCCCCTGCAGGCCAGAGTTGAAGCATTCAGGGTGAGGGAGCTGACAGGAGTTTCACTCCGTGCCACCAGCAGCTCCAGTGTCCCTCTGGACTTGTTTTCACGCATGCTCTTGCAACACACGTCCATATACAAAACGTAGGGTCCAGTGCAGTTGACGGAGATCTTGAAGTCATCATTCTTAGCCATCCTATTGCTGCTGAGAATGTCCACAAACTTCAGCAGTATGTTGTCTTGCTTGTCTGGCTTCTCTGGAGAGTGAGAGGTGTAGCCTGAGACTGCAGGAAAAAGTGGTAGGGAGATAAAAACTGGTAAAAGCTTGTTGTGAAACTTAAGTGCTGAACAAAAAGATAAAGATCAGATCAGAAGATAAAGAGTGTTTTGCTTCTCACCTGCAATAGCCACAAATCCTATGTGTACATCATCTTCAAAAGGCTGTTAAAAAAGACAGAAAGTAACATTAGAACATGTTTTTTTTCTTGTTAGTTGTTTTTCTCCATTATGACTCTGACATAAATGTCGCTCTATGTCTTTTGAAAGGTCACACAACACTGCTCCTTGATGTTCAACTATGGGAAGCACAAAGCTTGTTTGTTTGATACCGTGGTGGTTAAGTGACACGGTCTGAAAATAGGCAGGCTGGCAGAAACTAGGGAAAGTCTCACTTTCACGTTTGATTAATAACTGTAGTGAGAGTAGCATCACAGTGATAAACAACAGAGCCTAAATGTAGAACAAATGTTAGTCATTAAAATGATCATCATACAGTAACCGTGCAGATATAGATGCAGATAATCAGTCATCCGGGTCATAGGATATCTGGGAAAACTCGAGACTGACTTTTAAACTGTGTCATTTCTGTAGTTGGGGGCTGTTTTACAGAAATTTCCTATATTAAGTTTAGATGAGCAGGGTCTCAGCATTTTTCCCAGTTTGATATTACAGAAGCAAGTGCTAACTAACTTTAGGAACCCTATCTTATCTTGTCTAAGAGGTGAGAAAATCCTGAAAATGTGTGTCTGTTAGATCACAACCACCACCACTTTGTGATTGAAACACACTAAAACCTGTGTTGAACAAAGATGAGCACTTAACTTCAAGACAGATGAGTTAGAGGTGTTGGTAATATCTGTATTATAATAATATAATATTAAAGATAATAAAAGATACAGTATATATTGTTCTGGGGAAATTTACAACAATGCTAACTTGGGAAATAAAAGAAGCAGAGTTGTCTAAGATATCAGTACACAGTCCATCATGTAAAAACAATAAAAAGAGCTGTCATATGGATTAAACAAGTTAGCTAACACAACTGTTAGTGAATACTACTGTTAGCTATTGTTAGCTAACACTACTGTTAACTATCTTGGTGAACACTGCCTTTTGCTATGGTTAGATAGTTAGTAAGTTAGGTGGAAGAGTGAAAATTAGGACAGCTTAACAGTTATCCCAAAGTTATAAGAGTTTATTTAAGATTTGGGGAAGTTAGGATGCTTGTGTAATACACATTTTTTCCCCATCTTAGGTTAGGACAGGAACATTGACTCAGGAGCTGTTCAACTATATCCTAAACTGGGTCCTAACCCTGATTGCCATGGTAATTAAACAAGATAGGATCTGCAGGTTAGGAGGTGTCTGTAATACAGCCCCAGCTGTATCACACTCGATTTAACATTTATAAATACGACTCTGCATGTATTATTAGGACTGAAAACAACAAGTAAAAGTAGCTCTTTTGAAGAAAGTTAGTCAGTCCCATATTGAACGGTCCCATGAGGCCTCCAGTCAGTAACTGTTTGAATATGAACTCTCTGAGTGACATCCTCTACACTAATGACAAGATTTTCTGTATGAGAAAGCTTCCTCACAGAGAGACAATGTTCAGTACAAACTTGAATGTAATATCTACTGTTTGTTTAACATCAGCACAACTGAAAGTTACTGTGTCAGCTTTGTAATACGAAAAAGTAGTTGAATACTCCAAATATGGGACAGGTACAAGAAGAAACGATTTATTACAGTAACAACAGTCAGACGGACAGTTATAATAACCCTCTTATCAAATGGTAATTTTGAATTTTATCATCAAGTAAAAAGGTGTTTCAATTTGAAAATGTTAAAAATAGCACAGTTCACTTTTGTGCTCTGCAGTCTGGCGCTTGTGTATGAATACACGACCCAGACATTTCCTCACATACGGAATGAATGAAACAAAGCTGCACTGAGGGGGGTGTTTCGAAAAAAACAAACAAAAAAAAAAGGGTGCAATGCCTGATGTTTGTCAGAGGAAATAAAAACGTGGGTGTCTGATATTGCTAACATTTGCAACTAAAGTCACAGCAGATAAAAAAAATTATTCCATGACTTACTCTTTTGTTTTGTTTTTGGTTTCACAAAGGTCTATTTGCAGTTGCTAAGTTCTTATTGGACAGTTGGTTAAAACCCTCCTTGTTTGAAGGAGGGATTATTTTGTTTTATTTTTTTGTTCAAAAACTGAGTTCTTGAAATAAATCAACAAAATTGGGGGGCAATGTGTAACAGTTGCCCCTGAGCCACATGGCCCAATGTAAGCACCCTGTTAATATGTCTATCTTGCACCATTTCATTAAGACGGTTTGTGACTCATCAGCTGATTGATTTTTTGAAGTAAAATATACTTTTAGCTAAATTCAAATAATTAAAATGTCGTTACCACTAAGCTGCCTAGTGTTCTGCAAAATGCTTTAAATCCATACGGTGCCTGATATCTAATTCAACTGTACATTAAACTCAAGTAAGTTGAGATACAGTAGCTTTAATTAAATATTATTTATATTATTAATATAAAGGCTGCATTACAGCAAAGTGATGTAATTTTCTGAATTTGACAGACTGTTGTAGCTGCTCTGTGACTTTCCTTTACTCACTTTGTCATTATATCCATGTAATTATGTATCAAAAATTTCATTGTATTAATATTTTGTGAAAGCACCAATAGTCAACCCTACAGTATTGTGACAATATCAATAGAGGTAAAAAAAAAAAAAAAAAAAATAAACAAAAT
>JAJHUR010000227.1:27289-59940 GCA_027495735.1 Lutjanus campechanus
ATAAAAGAAAAAAAAAAAGGAAAAAAAAAAAAAAAAAAAAACTAGACTAGATCACTATATAGCGTACATCACAACATAGTCTAAAAATATTATTCATAAGCCATATCACCCAACGCTTCTGCATATATTTTTTCTAATATCAAAAGCTGACTAGTGAATTTCAAGTCTTAGGGAGAATTTTCCATTGAAAAGATGTTTTGAACAGGTTGATTAAACGTTCACATTTATACCACAGTTCAGCAGCATTTGTAACAGTGACTTTTTCATTCTCTACAATGTGCAAATAATAGCCTGTTGTCACTTTGGACCCTCATCAAGAACCTATATTGAAATTTCTTAGTTGGAAGCCAGAAAAAAAAAGAAAAACCACGTGCAGGACTTAAACTGTGTTAGCTGTGATGAAAGCCTTGTATTTAACCCACTCACACACCACATCTTCTTATCTATTTATGTGTGTTTGTCGCTGTATAGACTTTTGGAGTAGTCAAAGCTGTAACCAATATTCCTCAGTACTTGTAAATACATGTTAGGCAATAGCAATAAGTGCTATTTCTTTAATTTACTTTAAGAACTTCTCCCATTACAATGTCCCAGAAGCTTCTTGTTGGCAGCACTCAGCCTGTATAGTCTGTATTTATATTCTATATTAAACATTAAATGTTTTTAAATGCTTATTTTATATTAACCATTAAATGCTTTTAGGTTTTAGACTTTCAGACAAAATATCAATCGGTTAATTAACATTAAATGTTAATGTCCCAGCTGGTGATCACTGGAGTCTGTGAGTTATGATGGAAATACTTTTGCAAAAATGTTACAGTTGTCCCAGGTCTCCCCTATACATGACATAACGTATAAACTGATGTAAGAAATAACCAAAGTGCTCATGATGATAAACAATAAGTGCACATCACATCTCTACAGTCCTCTCCTCTCTTAGTTCACTCACCGGCAGCATCTGAGCGTCCCGGTTACAGCTCCAATAAACGTAAAACGTCACGAGAAGGCACGCGATCACCAGCAGGTACTGCAGGGCGGAAACCACCGTCAGCATCCTCGCGCGCCTGGCCCGATGGACCGCGCGGCCTCCTTCAGCATCCATCACCCTCCTCCTCCTGCTGTGGTCCATCAGAGCTGCGAGCTGTGAGCCCTGCAGCAGCTCTCAGAGGCTTTTAACCAGCCGAGAGGAGGGGAGTGACTGGAAACACGCGGCTCGTGAGCTACTCTTTTACTTTTATGAGTGGGTGGGGGGTGGTGGGTGCGACGTTCACATAAGATTACACACACACATACAGAGACTCATACAGACTGTGTGAGGGAGATGCGGGAGTGAAACCAGCGCGCCGGGAGCTGATGGGCTGACAATGCGAAACCTCCCACAATCATGTACGCTCCAATCACGGCCATCATGATGTTCAGATGAGCAGCTGCTTAGGAAGACGAGACACAACTTGTTTCAAGGAAATCAAACACAAAGTGGTCGTGTGACAATAAGTTGTTTTGGTTTTTAGTTTTAGTTGGTTTTTTTTGTTTGTTTTTTTGACTATTCTTTTACAGGAAAAAATCAGGCTAATGTCACCACTTAATGTTAAAGGTCCAGTGTGTTAGATTTACTGTGATTTACTGGCAGAAATGGTATACAATATTCATAAATGTGTTTTCAGTATGATCACCTGAAAATAGGGACTGTTCCTTCCATTACCTTAGGATGAGCTGTTATATATACAGAGTGCATAGGTCCTCATATTTTAATGAACTAGATAGTGAATGAAAAGATGGCGCGCTTTCAGTCTAATGAGTTACTCACCTGGCACATAAGCCAAAAAAGTTTTCTAGCTTCCGGGTTTACTTCCTGCTTGTACAGCTTTCGTCCTGGTCAAAAATGGCGCTGGGGCCCCCTATTAACATTCCCACACCTCATTCCCCCACCTCATTCCCCAAGTTATTTTATTTTTCTTGTTATTATTTGAAGGAATGGTTTGATGTTTTTGGAAATATGGTTATTCACTTAATTACCAAGAGTTAGATGGTCGACACATCTCCACTTCCTGACAAAGCCAAAATATCCTGGACACGAGCACTGGTGACATCATTTGGAGCCAGAGTCTGCGCAGTAGTGATCAGTGTTGGAGCCGCGCTTTCATGTTCCCACCCACACAGCCCGCAGAATCAACCGTGGACAGGGCTCAGCTGTCAAGCATGACATAACCCCTCCCCCTTTTATAGCATCAAATAACTAATTAAAACCAAACTGATCAGAAAAAATAAACACTTAAGCATGCACCGGCGTGATCAGAACTACCTAAAATGACAGAAACCATCTTTAGGAAAGACATTTTTTGACACATACTTTTACTTTAGCCCATGTCCCATCTGCTAACATGGATTGGGAGGAGTTTATAACCTATACTGCAGTCAGCCACGAGGGGGCAATCAAGATGTTTTGACTTCACTTTTGGGGAGCTGTCATGTTCATGTTCATCTTTGTCAGTGGTCTCTACACTAAATATGAAGCTACAGCCAGTCCCATTAGCTTAGTACTAGAAGCAAAAGAAAACAGCTAGCCTGCTCTGACCAAAGATAACAAAAATCCACCTGGAAGCACCTTTTTAATGGCAGCCATATTGAAATGAAATAGTCAACACAGGTGTTACCACTGATACTAATTAAGGTCCTGTTGCATTTAGTGTAGCAGTGCTTTTCCCGTGATACAACATGCACAATAGCAGCACCCTGACTATGTTTGACCTGACTGGAACATCACCTTGTTCAGTCCACACCTGTGTTTATTCTTCTATTTCATGTCAATACGACTGCTGGTCTATTAAAATATATGTTGTTTGTTTATTAAAGGAAATCACTGCAGAGCAAAGAAATACTCACATACCCATAAAACCACAGCGTGCCCTTTTTACAGAACGTATATATAACATGTTGACTAGAGCTTTGGAGGTGTTGGTAGGGAGATTTTGTTTAACTCAAACAGAGACAGGCTCGCCGTTCTACCCTGCTTCCACTTTTCACGCTAATGTAAACTTACCGACAGCCAGCAGTTGCAACAAAAAAAGATGAATCAATCCTTTGAGAGTGAATAAATATTAAAGGTATTAAAACTAGATTTAACACAGTCCCTGTACATTTTAGTCTTTGGTAAACAACTAAACAAATTAACACAAACTAATTGCTCTATATTGAGTCAGCCTTGCATCAGTGTATTGCTTATCTCATCTGTGCAGTTCCCCTTTAAAGTTTTGATTTGCAGACGGCCATAAAGTTGCAAAATCTAACAGTAGCCGTCTTATTTTGAGACATTTACCTCATCGCCTCACTTTAAAATGTGTGTGAGATGTAGTGTGTGGTACTTGTAGTGAGTCAACAGTCATCATGTCATACTTCATCTTTGTCTCCTACACACAAACACATTTTGATACTCCTGTGTTAGGTGTTGGGACTCCAGCTGTGTCTGTCATATTCAGTGGTGAGTGACTTCATGATGCTCAGTGGTACCGTGTCTATCCCAGATAGTATCTATAATGTATATACTGTATATTATCCTAGAGAGACATCTAGTGCCTGTGGTATGTAATAATGAGTTAAAGGGATAGTTTGGATTATTTGAACTGTACTGCTGTGGACAGGATCGGCAGTAAAATGTATTTTAGCTACTTAAAAAAGTCCAGCAAAAAACAAAACAAAACATATCAGTTTAAGTGTATGGTATATTTAGAATATTTTCCCCACTTTAGCTTACTGTCTTTTCTGATGTGAAACTGCAGATACGTAAGCCAAGTATTGCTCTCCTGAAAGTGTTATTTGCAGGTTAAATGTCTTAATGAAATGTATATGTAACCTTGTGTAACACGACAATTTTAAAACATAAGGACAAAAAAAATCATAGTAATCAATGGTCTGTTTGAGCAAGGCTCTTAAAAACACTTTTTCTCAAATGTTGTGTCATATTATGCATGAAGAAGTCAGTGTGCCTGAGTCTGCCCCTGACCGACGTGCAGATGTAGGTGGTACTGCGTCTGAGTGGTGGTCTTTCTGCGAGTTGGTATTTTTTCCACTAGTTTTACAGCACATTTCCCTTCCAGTGACCATGCTGAATCATCGTGCACAAACTCCTGCCTGTCAGGACACTGATTCCGTGGTTTTCCTGACAGGAGAAGAGCGGGTGCTAGCTCTCGCTCCTGGGTGGGTTTCATACAGATGAAGAGGCAGGATGTTACTGCTGACCACACCAGCACCTCACAAACAAAAAGCTTATCAGGGAACTGATAACTGTTGTTCATCTCTCCCTCTGCCCCTCCCTTCTTTGAGCCTCCGTCCCCCTCCCTCTCTCTCTCAGTCTCCATCCCTCTGTCCCTCATCCTCTCTTTCTCGCTGCTGTGTGTGGATTTATAGGATGCAAGGTGTTGTGAGATAGGACTGATAAGAGCCGACTCTCCTCACACCACAACTCAACTTCTCTCCTGTGGCCGGTATTTCTCCTCACCCTGTTCTGCTCCTAGTCACTTTGACACCCAATGAGCTCATCATCATGAGCTTGTGGTCCATCATATTCATAAGAATACACATTTTCAACCCTTTTAAAGCCAAAACTAGCATCGGGATCTATATTTAATGTTAATTCTGATCTAAATAGGCCTGTCTGCCTGACCTCCGTAACTTCAGGTTTGTCGTTTTTAGAGGTGGAAGTAAAATTCTCTCACAGGAATGGCTCCAGAAGTCACTGTGGTGTGTAAATATGCTTTTTTTTTTTTTCAAATCAAGTTTCCACGTCATTTCTCTAAACATTTATTCACTGGAGGCTCCAACCTGCAAGGTACGCTTTAACCAAAATCTGCTATTTTACCTCACAGACCACAGGAGGTGATGGTCCACCACTGCCTTGATTGCTTAGTTTGTTTATGTTCTTGTGGGACTTAGATTCTTTAAAGGTTAGTTTGGATTCACTTAAAGTGATACTCCACTTTACATGATAACCCATTCAGTACTCACCACTATGCCGATGTGATGATGGGTGAAGGTCTTCAGTTCACCAAACAATCCTGGAGTTTTAGGAGAAACAGGGTAGCAGTCTCATCCAGTACAATGGCAGTGAATGGTGACCACGGATAAAACGTTAAAAAAAGAACACAAAACAAACACAAAATGTCTCCATCCTGCTTGTGTGGTGTAATCCAAGTGTCTGCGAGCCGCTACATTAAAAATTAACCGCAAAAGACTACGCCATGTTTTTAGCAGAAACGTCAACTGTAGCATGTAGCCGGTAGGATGTAAACATGGCGTCGATCTTGCGAGACTTCGTATATATCTTAATGGACGCACGTGCGGAAGTCTTGCGAGATTGTTTTGTGTGCTATTTTTAACGTTTTATCCATGGTCACCATTCACTGCCATTGTACTGGATGAGGCTGCTACCCTGTTTCTCCTAAAACTCCAGGATTGTTTTGTGAACTGAAGACCTTCACTTATCATCACATCGGCATAGTGGTGAGTACATACTGAATGGGTTATCATGTAAAGTGGAGTATCACTTTAAGTCAAATTAACCAATAAATTGAGCCAGTAGACCAGAAACAAAGTAAAATGACATATTTTGGTTTGGTTGGCTTGGAGAGGACAGTATTTGGTTTATATAACAGAGAATTCCAGTCCAACAAAGGCTGTCTGACAGCATAGTAATGGTATTCTAAACCAGTACAAACCAGGACCAGTACATTGCTTAGCCTCTGTGCTGGTACTCCTCTTGGCTTTCCCCAAACTGCTGATGTGACGACCGCCATCTACTGTAGGTAATACACAGACTTAATAAATACCTCATACAACTCCACTTCAAATAATCAGAACTAACCTTTTTTGTAGCAGTAGTATTATAGTAAGAGTACTTAATAATAGTACTTTTAATGTACTTTTTCCACTTTGTAAAAAATAAATATTCTGAGATCAAAGAGTAAAAACAGTCACATGAAAGGTGAAAAGACTGCATGTTGTATGGCATGGTGAAATTTACATGGACAAAAAGACAATCATTTCTTAGTGTCAACACAATAAGACATGAGGGAAACTCAATGCTGTCCCTGTGTATGAGCATATTCAGTTTTACTCTGACATGACCCGACATGCCCCAACAAAAACTGTGGGGTTTTTTTTAGTTTCAGTGTTTTGGTACATGTCCCAAGTAAAACACCTGCTTAGTATAAATGAAACAGGTGTCCTACATCATCTGGTTTGTTGTGCACATAAACACAGAGAGGCTGGATGTGACAGCAAGATGAGCAGACAGCTGAGAGTACACAGCTGCATGTGGGAACGGGGAGAACCTGCCACATGGTTTCACAGTGAAGTTTCCCCTTTGTGGGTGCAGCACAGGCAACAACACTCACTCAAACCAGAGAATAAGAGAGTATACACTTTGCAGTTATGATACCACTCCTGCCTGGGGTAATAACAAACAAAATAAAGAAAATGTCAAGTGATAAGGATAAGCTCCTGTGGTGGATGATGATCTGTTACAGAAGCACTCACTTCAATGGGGAAATTCATCGGCAGAAGTACTGTAACTACACTTAGATCTGTTCACATATTCATTCAAGAAATACTGAGTTATCAGTCAGAGGACAAGAAGAGTCTCTTGGACAAGTTGGGTATTTCAAGTTCAGCTGACACGCAGACATCAAAAGCAGAAGGACGAGGAAAGTTTGAGTTTGTGCTATCCGATTAATCATCTGCTGCCCACACACATCCTTTTACAAGCCCCTACATGTTTAGTGTGCATGTCAACATGGTGTGAAAGAAGTGTCAAATGTACAACCACGGGTTTTGCATAAATCTACAATTAGTGTCAGGTGAAAAAGCTGAAAATCAGGAAAACATTCAGACATGTTCAGTTACACACAGCTGGTGTTTCAGTCTATAAAACAATGCAGGATCAGATCAGAAGACAGCTGATGTTGCCAAATTACTTACAGGTGTTCAAACCACAACTGAAAATACCTCAACCACCAAAGTCTGGGTCCAACAAAAAAAACCAAAAAAAAAAAACCCAACATTTATTTTATTTTGTTGTGCAACCGTGTTGACATTGGCTCTGCAACCAGCCTCTAATGTAATTTGAGGAAAGAAATCAGACAGTGACAGACACTGGAGTGCATATTATCTGTTTGAGTAATGGAAAGAAGTAAAATTCACAGACATTGGCCTTTTGTTATAACCTCTCTGACTAATAACACATTACCGCTGACTTAAAGGGACAGTTCACACAAAAATCGAAAATACATATTCTCCCTCCTACTTGTAGTGCCGTTGATCTGTTCACACTTTTTTCGGTGCAAGTTTCAGCATTTTGGAGATACTGGCTGCCATTAATGCTTACATCACACGCGTCATGAGCATGAGCCTCTCATCCATGAGTAGATGCATGCTTCCTCCTGTGCAGTGATACAACTGACATTTGGTTGACAGAAAATAGTTCCTACATGAACCTGCTCAGCAAAGAGACATTGCTGTTGAGTTTTTCGAGTACCACAAGCTCAGTGTCATCTACTTACTATTATTATCAAAGGAAAACAAACATCTCTACAGCCGATGTCTCCAATCTCTGCAACTCACACCAAAACAATCTAGGTGGATAAATAGCACTACAGGCCAGAGGAAAAATACATTTTTTTTTTAAATTTTGGGGTGAACTGTCCCCTTAAATTTGAGCTAAATTTAGCGCATAGGAAGTGGTTCAAATTTGAGAAAATGAAAATAAACTTTTACGAAAAGTGAGATGACGAAAAGATAACCTCCACAACAGCTTATTATAAACTTAATGTTACCTAACACCAGTGTCTTCCAGATATGATCTGTAACCATATCTCACATCCAATCTGACTAATATAAAAATATGAGCGACTAAAAGGCAGACTAAAGTGAAAGTCCCGACATGAACCCCGCACCACATCAAACGAAATCGTTTTTTTTATAGTAGCACTGACAGCACTGACGCATATTTCAGAAACAGACTTTGTGCTTTTTTGGTGGTGAACACAGAGGGAAAAGATGACTGAGAGAAAGCCACAATTAAATAGATCATAGTTTAATGGTGAAGATGAACCCACATACCTGACCTCAGTGTCCCCTCACTTCAAGTCTGTCATGTCAGTAGCTTTCTTATTTACGGCACAATATGGCAATCTTCCGTTCACGCGCACACCCACGCACGCACACAAGCACACACACACCCTTGACTTTAATATTATAATCCACAAATTTATATTCTTTCATCTCATAGTTCTATGTCACTACTTAGTTAAATATATACACAATGATACAATAGAGTTCATTCTCTTTTCCTTCCGAGCAAAGTTCAATTCAAGGGGGGAAAAAAAATCAGTTCTAAAATGGATTTGAAGTCCTGTTAATTCAACAGGAATTTATTTCTCAGTTTCTTGGACTGTAAACTCCACGGCGTCTTTCATCGAGACATCGGTGGCTCATTGTCACCTTCCCTACCTGCTCCTTTGAGTGTCTACATCTCGCTGAGCTCCACCCTTCCTCCTTAGTTGACTTCCTTAAGAAAGGCTAGGACAGGGAGGGAGAATTTGGGACAAGGCAGGAGCGTCATCACAGCCAGTAGTCATAGATGGAGGGGTTTCTTACAGCAGATTCTGTCCTATAGTGTACAACAGTCCTGAGAACAAGTTTATATAGTCCAAGGTGACACCACTCCAGTTTTATCAGAGTGACAAGCAAGGACAGGACAAGGGGGGAAGAAATACACAGTCTTTGTTCCACCCTGTCGGTCCATTTACTCACTCTGCCTCTCTTTTCTTTAACACCAGGGCTCATCCACGTCCCCGTCTCCACGCACGGGAAGTAAAGTCTTGGCTGTTTCTCTTCCTTTGTTTTCTCCTGTCCCTTCTTTCTAGGGATGTGGGAGGTTCATCCGGTCCTCTATTAGAGTGTTGTCGGGGCCCTGCGCCTCCATACACTGCTTGACAGTCGCTATCACTCCAGACATACGCCGGTCCAGGGCTGCGAGGTGTGGCTCTGCCAGGACTGGGTGGATGGGATCGAACGCCAGTGCCTGGCGCATGGCTGAACTCAGAGCTCCGCCTCTCAGAAGGTTTAACCTGTTCCAAGTGGAAACACGCACCCTGACAGAGAAAGGAAAAGTGAGAAATACTGTAGTAAAAAAATTATAAAAATTTGATTATCAAGAATTCACATTTGATCATTTCCAGAGTACTCACATGCAGCACTGATACAGTGGTGCGAGGATACTTCGCTCATCCAGAGCTGCGTTCCCGAAACTGCACACAGACAGAAACATAAAATAAAATTAAAATTAAAAAATAAAGTAAGGCAACTGAAGCTGGGAGCCTGTCTGCACTGTGGTAAGGAGAAACCATCAAAATACATTAGCAATGCTCTACTGGCCATGTCGCTGTAGAGAACTGCACACACACTTTCCCATGCAAATGCCTGCGCTACACTCAGCAAAGTTAACTGTTCCTCTTTCAGCTGCACAACCTGAGCAGCAGGGGGGGTTTGTGTTTGTTAGAACAGCAGTTTTCCTGTGATTAAAATCAAGATGACAAAAATCTGGTAAAAGCATCGAATAGTATTTGGAGACAAATCCGTCAATCAACTTTCAAACTGTTGTATGTTTTCAGCCTGGTCCAAAATCAGACTGAGATCGTGTGGAACATTGTGTAGGAGGCCACGTTATTATTAAGCATTTATAAGTTATTTTTGTTTTAAAATCAGAGATGCACGACATGGTCATGGTTCAGATGATATGAATATGAACTGGATATGAACTTCCTGCTTCTCACGGTTGATACCAATAAAACAATTTTGGATTTTTTGAACATTACATATCTTGTCTTTGTACTGTATTCAGTTGAATGTAGGCTGATACGGATTTGCTAATCATTGGATTATGTTTTCATTCATGTTTCGCACCATGTCAAACTGTTTTGGAATCAGGGTTGTACAACAAAAACAAAGAGCAGTTCTGACTCTTCAAATGTTATTAATTAATATTATATATTTAATATTTGTCTAATATAATTTCATTATTGGAATACTAAATAATATAAATTTGCCATTACTGCCTGGTAATTTTTTGTGTGTCCCTCTTTTAAAATGTATAAATCTGGTCAAATCTGTGCATAATTGTTTAAAGTTGTTACATTTAGCTCAGTAACTCTGAAGCTGTGAGTATTACTGTGCTTAAGTCAAGTATGCAAATCTTCTGTCTTCTGTTACAGGTGATGGAACAAATTGTTCCACTTCCTCTTGACCACACCCTATTTTTCAACATTATTAACACTGACCTTTTCTTTGTTCTGTGTTCTAGTTGTATTTATTGACGTCACAACGCGCCTACACAACGTCAGATCTTCTTCCTGTACCAAATGTTCCTTTTTTGCACAGCTGCAAGTCCTTCAAAATTGGGCTGGTTCTGTGTGTCTGAGTTAGTCTGGACACTCGTGGTTTACTATACTGATTACTTTACAGACCCTACATCCTCCGTTTGAAACAAATACACTCAAAGGACACAATTAGTGGTTACTTTGAAGCAGAACACAAGAGCTCGCCTGAAGGAATTAACCTCCTGAACACCTGACTAAGATTAAAACTGGTGAGACATTAAGAATGTTGGTCTTGGTCAGATTTAGATTTACTGTCAAGCCCTAATTGTACTATAACGTGACACAGACAGTTTGAAATGACTCAAACCGTGCGCAGGAATCTGCGGCACTTTCCTGGTTTCCCCCATCACAAAAAAAAAAAAAATACATTTTAGGTTACCTGCAGCAATACAGTACTGCATTATAATGCTGTTTTGTCACAAGTTCTTCCTCTCAATGCAGCTCTACTTGAGTTAAAATGCAGGGACTGGGGCGTCCCTCTAGCTCAGTTGGTAGAGCGTGTGTCCCATGTACTGAGGCCGTTAGTCCTTTGCAGCGGCTGCTGGTTTGACTCCCGCTTGCAGCCCATTTGCTGTGTGTCATCCCTGCTCTCTCTACCCCCTTTCCTGTCATATCTTCAGCTGTCACTATCAGAAATAAAGGCAAAAGTGATCATTAAAGGATAATTAACTTAATAACTCAAAAGCCAGTGTCTTCTCAGACAGGGATCCCTGACTTGTGCCAAAATATCAGGTGAACAAACGGGAAAAAAAAACAACCCACCAAATAATATGAAGCTGCTAAAGAGAAACTAGATGTTAACGGTTTTTTCCCCATTAATGTATATATGAAAATATGATATAAAAATGAAACAATCAGTATATCAATTGTACCAAGTAAAAGGTTAGTTCTTCACCTCATCCTGCCATTTGTGATTAATTCTTGAAAAATGTTAAATGTTAATGAGATTTTCCACTGCTGGTTGTGATCTCTGAAACAAAGCGACTTCAAAGAGTGCTTGATGGCTCAATGTCCTCGCTTCATGGAAGTAGCTGTACAACCATGAGTCAGTGGTAAAGTAGTTTCAGTGGCGATAAGACAGTTCTTGAAAAAAAGATCAGCATGCTGGAAAATCAAAGCAGCCATAACTGTAAATGAAAATTAAAAAAACAGATATCAAATATGAGATGAAGAAGGGAACTTCTGAAAAAGTATCAGGCTGCTGGGTTCAGGAATTTAGAGAAATCTTATTCAAGTAAACGTAAAAGCACTTGTGAAGAGGAAGTAGAAAGAAGACAGTAACCAATCAAACACAGATACTACTGTTGAATAAAAGAACACCTTTACCCCTAATTTACACCAGGTGCGGCTGTGCTGCGTTATGGCTGCGCCGCGGCACTCGGGGTGATACGCAGCCATTCTAATCAATGCTCGTGTTTATACCAGATGCGTGTTAGCTGTGTCCCAGAAGCGGCTCGGCGCTCCGCAGAGAATACGCAGCAAGTCTATTTTTGACGGATGCCGCGTCAAGCTGCGCAGAGGAGATCGAACCAGACAGGAAGTCCCGACACAAAAAGTATAGTGAATCCGGTCAATTTTCAAAATAAAACATCTCGTGTCGATGACGGATCGTATTTCACTTCATTCATTCAACATTACGTCATACCCGGCAACAACAGGTATGTTTCATAATATTGAGATGATTATAGAGATGTATTTTTTAATTAAACAAAGCTCCAAAAATTTGATCCATGACTTTGAAGACTACAGCACAATAAAGAAGGAAATAACAACATTAAACACAATTAAAACATACAAAAAAGAAACCACATTACTACATAGACTTCTTACCCATGGTAGAAGGAATCAAGGAAAAGTGACCAAAAACGACAACTGCTCCGCTTCTGAAACCCTGCTGGTATGAGTTGAAGTCGCGAGTATGATGGAACAAAACCGCGGCGCAGCCACGCCTGGTGTAAATTAGGGTTAGGCTACAGAATAAACTGCATCACACCACAGAGCCCTGATGTCCAAACAAACGCCATTTGTATAGACGGCAACTGATTATCAATTATAAATATTAAACTGCCTTCCTCAGTCTACATTTACAAGAATTTAGCAGAAACAAAGAGTCGATGATACAGTGGAGAGTGCAGCAAGCGTTATTAATAAATCGCCAAGTCAGACAACGCAGAGATTTAAAGACAATAGAAAGTCCACAGCTGCTGCAAAAATAAACGACCATAAAAAAAAAAGAGAAACATTTTCATATGTCACGTAGCACAGATAGCATACCACACAGTGCTTCATTTCTAAGCAACTGTGACTTTCAAACTCTCTCTCCAGATGTCGACATCAGCAGGGAGTTGTAGGTGTTGTCACATGTTTGGATGACATATTGTGAGTCTTGTGCAATCTGCCACTCTACTCAGTCTGTTTCACTTCGACCAGTCCACTCAACTCTGTCTCAGTATGTCAGTTTTTAATGATGCTGAATGAGCGCTGTGCAGTCACAACAACTGTGTCATGGAAACTTATCAAAAACATCAGGACGAACGTACAGGATCGTAAGGGTGGAGATACTTCTGGTTTGACCACGTTTGCGTATGCGTAGCTTCAGTTTCTGAGGACGCATACAACTATTGCACAGAATGGATGCAGGGTACACATGGCAGCCATGATGTGTATGCAGGGCTTGACATTAACACCCGCCAACCCGGGTGAATTTCAGCAGTGGCGGGTAACACAGCCACTCCCGACTAGCCACTTTGGCGGGTTGAATTCTATATACATTTTTTAATTGTAGTTTTCTCAAATGGCAACTGAAATAATAAACAAATTGCAATGTGAGACTACGACACTACAACTCCCATGATCACTGCCTGCGCACAGTGTTTGCTCATTGGTCCGTTTGTGAGCGACGTCACTTTAGACAGACGGTCCCTGTCAGTGTTGTCAACTTTCCAAATCCTCTTGGCGACTTTTTTTTTTGTCCAAAGCGATTAGTGACAAATCTAGCTACTTTTTCTGGTGTTATTGGAGACTCTGACGTGAAAGCACGTATCGTTCTGCAGTTACTGTCCTCAACGAGCAGCGGGTGCTGCCGTGAGCCCCTCCCCCGTCCCAAAGCACTCACAGGCGGTCAGTCTCACAGTAACCTCGCGCAGCAGTCCCAGCTGCAGAGAGGAGACCCACACCACTCCTCGTCCAGACTGTAAATGAATCACGCTTGATCCTGATCCTGTCCTACAGAGCGGGATGTAAATGTGAATGTTTCTTCACAGTAATATTGAATCTTATCGAAGGGTGTTTGTTTAGTTTTCTTAAGTTTGGTTTAGTTTCTAACCTTATGCTCCACTTAGGAGGCTACAACAAGTCACAGTAAAACATGAACTTTTTTTGCCATAACTATAACATTTTTAACAATTTTTTGTATAGACAGTTTCATGAAATGAGATATTAACCCTCTGATGTGTATCAAATAACTTATTCCTCTCTCCTACAGCGTCTGTTACAATTACATGCAAATGGCCAATTATATGCAAATTAGGCAATGACGTCATTTAGCGACTTCTAGAGACTTTTAGGACAGCCAATAGCTACTTTCCTCACTGAGGAGTTGGCAACACTGAAATGTCTTTCTCAAGGATTCTTGTTGAATGCATTTTTTTGTTGCTTTGAGCTCTGTTTTTGTTAAGGGTTTTTGAGAATTAGGCCACAGTAGTAAGGCCTATCATGCCATTATTTATTTTTATTTGTGAAAAGCTTGTGAGTGCAGCAGCCTGGTTTGAAATAAAAGGTTTGCTAAACTTAACTTGATTGTTATTTTCCCCTTTTTGCATGCAAATTTAAAAAACTCCAATAGAAGGGTCTGCTTCAATCATTATACTGGTCTCATTTTATGCATCAAAGGGTTGAATTTAACATTTATACAGTGATTTAGAGGACAAATAAAAATATCGAGATATATGTTGTGTATCGCGATATAGCCTAGAAATATCGAGATATTGGTTAACTATTGGTGGGAACAACTTCATGTTTTTCAGAAGCTGGAGTGGACTCCTCCCCTCTGTACCCATTGAGCTCTGCACCCGAGCACATAGTCATATTTTCCTTGGTTTGAATATTGAAAAGTGTTTCTTGTTAGGTTTTTTCCAGTTTAGTATTTATCTTTTAAATTAATCTTCTACTTCCCTGCACCACTTTTAATATGCAATAAGAAACCACACTTCTTACTACTTCGTACACTGCATATTTTCATATAAAAGGAGCTTTACACAGAACCTTATCAGAGCTGAATACTTGATAATGACCTGTAGTGTTAAACATTTTATGTAGTCTTGATATGAGTGTGTACAAGGGTCATTTACATTTAAAAAGGTTGTAAATCTAGTTCAAGTAAACTTTAGCACGCCATAGTCAGCTTTAATCATATTAAACATAATTTCCATTGAAACACACAGACTGGAGCCTGAAATGAAGGATCTTGTCTTCAGTTTTCACCTAACACATGGTTTTGGCTGAGCTTTAAGGTAAAACAACCCTGAGAAAAATCCACAGAAAACATGGACAGAAAGGGTGAACTCTCTTTGACTGTACAAGTGCTGTGTGACTACAAAGACTGTTTTATTGATGTTGTTGTCAATCATGGCTTTGTTTTGATGCATTTGAGTCTGTACGTTAACAGTAGTGATAGAAAAGACAAACAAAAACGTGTTGGAAACGTTATGATGAAAATAGCCTCATGTCTCCCTGCCTCATTACAGTCTGCTTCTTATTTACAACCAAACGCACATGTAAGTGAATTTCAATGTGATATGCGTTTTCAGGCGTGTTAATATGGATGGAGATGTTTTTGAAACAGTGCCAAAACGCTTGTCTGGATGGAGACCCTTTTTGTTTTAAAATGCCGTTTTTAAAAATACCCATGTTCATGTCGAGTAGGTCTTAGTGTGCTCAGTGGATGGTGCATTAAATAAGTGATTAATTAAGGTAGATGCAGCTTTTTCTTTTAAACTATACCGAGGCACAATGAAGCATAATCATAACCAATACTGGTGTCAGCCTGAATTTTACTGCATTGTTGTGCATTTCTGTCATGTTCACTAACTGCCCAGTCCAGGTGAGGAACATGTCTGTTCTCTGCGGTGTCAGCTGAGTGCAGAGTGTCTCCTCTGGAGTTCTGCACTCTTGCAGCTGCAGATACACCAGCAGCTTCTTCTCTGCTGCAGCTGCTTTTTTAGCTCCTTTTTTCTGTTTTAATCTCACATAGGACCATTTTCATGTGAGGTTTATTACTCAGTCACTAACAGTACTTATTAATGCTGAATGTTCGCTGAATGAGTAAGAGCCTGTTTAAAAGTTGTAAGAAATCATAAATAATATTTTAGAAGGAGCAAATGTTTATAAGGGTTGAACAGAGGAATATGTTAATGGAGTCTGGCAGGCAGTGAGACGGGCAGTCACTTAATTCAAAGTCCAAAATGTGTATTTTCAGAGTAGGGAGCTTTTATATTTGTTGTCACTTGTTATCATCAGTTTACTATGTTGTGATCTTCTTGTGCTCCTGCAGTGGTCCTGCAGTCACCCCGAGCTTCTCTGAGTCTGGGAAGGAGGGGGCAGGGGGAAACAACTCGCTTCAATCACAGACTGTATATTAAGATAGAGATTTAACCTATTTAATATACAGTCTATGGCTCCAACTCACTATCTGGACTGCAGAACTCATTTTTTCATGTGCTACATATTGCTCCTTTAGGAAAACTGATTTTTAAGCACATAAAAAACAACTATGTTACAGTCACAGAGTGAAAACGTTACTTACTTTTACTTACTTTACTTTTACCCCTGGTGTGTCAATGTTGTGTCAGTGGTTAATGTTACACAATGTCCAATGTGAAGAAGTTATGTTTAATTCAAGGTAAAGGATGAGTTTGAGTTTTATTAACAACCTGTATCATGGATAAACCTCAGAGGGCGGGTTGGAAAATGGTTGAAAATGACAATTCAAGGGTTTTGTCTTTTTAACTCAAGTTTTTGTTCATTTATTGATTGACTCATCTTTGGGTTTTTGATAGTTTATTATTGTAAATGTTGATAAAATCTGCTGAGTGTGAGTGATTTGAGGGAAAATTATGTGTTATCTTAAAAATAAAAAAAATAAAGGACAAAAAAGTTGATCTAGATTAAAATGCTTCACATTATTACTCACCTCTTTGCGTTGTCGAGCAGGATGAGCATGCTGGCGCCGCCGTCATCCTGGAAACTCTCATAGTGATGCCGATCTGCGTTCCCAATGAGATAATCAAATATGGCTGTGTCGATGACGTCCAGCAGCCTCGGCCCTGCATCGTACGGAGGCATCTTCTTCACGGCCTCGCAGTAGCTTTCATCGTACTCCCACCTGGACGATTGACACACACACACACACACACACAAATCCACTGACACCATCATCCTGTTTACAGTAAATGGTGTTTCACACATACATGAAGACACGCAGCTGTAAACCACTGCTACTCACAGGTGTCTGTTTTTATCAGTAGGAAGTCTCACTAGAAACCGGAAGACAACCTTTTATATTTGGTTTTATCTCTTTATCTACATTTTATTGCATTTTCCATGTATAACGTTCTTTTAAAAGTTTTGGTTTTATGTCTCTGCGTGATTCGTTATCTTTGCACCTATACTGTATAGTATTGTATTTTGTGAAGCACCGTGTATCTCTGGTTTTGAAAAGCATGACAGAAATAGTTTATTATTATTATTATTATAAATATGTGAGGTGGCATTTATGTGTTGCATTTCAGCATGTTTTTTGGATGTTTGTAAAGTTTACTTTCTTGCCTTCAGGTATAATCTGTTCTCATACTGTACTTCTGTTATCTTCACTCTAACATTACAACATCCTTCCTGCACTCAGCAGAGCTGAAACCCTCATGACCTAAAGCCAAGCATGTTTCTTAATAAATCTCATATTCTGATGATGGAACAGACCATACTACTATTTGTTTATTTTTAATATACACTATTTCTTGCTACGACACTTAGTCTGGTTGTGTAAAACTTAAACCATGCTGCATAGTTTCATAGTCTTAAATTTCTGCAGTTTGAATCAGCTGAACTTCTGCAAGAGGAAAATCTGATGACGCCAGGAGCGCTCAGTAGGGAGCATCATTACTGCTGAGCTGAGCGGGTCTGCCCACATATTCAGCTTGAACTCAGCTCGGTCCTCACTAAAAAGAAGCTGAATCAGAATCAAAGTGAAATTTCGTCCAAATTCACTCCTCAGATATTCTGTAAAGTCAGCTTTTTGCTTGACATTTAATGACCACTGAGTGAGCGTGAACTGTCATGATCGACGCAAATGCTCTCTGATGAAGTCAATATTGTGTTGATGATCCCGCCGTATTTACAAGTAAAGCAGCTTTGGACTGAATGTTCACCTTAAGCCATCATTCCCAATTTCTTCAAAATATGACAGCAGAAAAATGAGACCATAAATGAGAAAGAGGAAGACCGTTTCTACATGACTGTTGCAAGAAAGTATGACATCATTAAATCAGAGGCAAGCAAATGCACATTCATGTGCTGTATAATCTGTATAGTCCCAGTTTGTACATAACCACATAGTTCACTGCTGAGACAAGAGCAGGGGTCTACATCAATGTTTTGTTTTGTTTTTTACTTACCTGGTCAGGTAAGTGGGTCAGAAATCTACTTGCCTCAATTTTTACTTGCCCCTTTACAAATTTTCAAAGTCAAAGCTGATGTCTCTAAATGTCTCCTTTTGTCAGTCTGAACAGCATGAAACATTACTGTAACAATCAATTGCATGCATAATAGCTTGCCAGATTTGCTAGCCCAACACAGCATTTTACTTGCCCTGGGTAAGTGGTTAATCCTTATTGTTGAGCCCCGAAGAGCAGCTTTGCTAACCTTCCCATGTTTTATTTGACCTCTCTAAGTTTCCTCCTGGGTTAACAATTCTGTCATATTTCTCCCGATTTAAGACATAATTTCACACCTTTTTTCCCCTTTTCACTGCACAGCACATATAAGCCCTACAACTCTAATAATAACACAGCTGCATGTGATGCAGAAGAGACCTGCTCGTGCCAACTGTATCCAGTTCTTATTAATACATCCATTCTCACACCTCGTCATCCTTGTCAGCGAGTGAGAAATGGAGAATACAAAGAGAAAAAAAAAGCTTAAAGGGATAGTTCATCCAAAAATGAAAATTCAGTCATTATCTACTCACCCTCCTGCTGATTTAAGGTTTGGTTTACTTTTTAGTCCACAAAATACTGCTGGAGTTTCACAGGAAAACAGCATCAGAGAATCTCCCAAACAGTGGAAGTGAATGGTGACCAGTTTTCAAACAGAAAAAAACCCCACAACAGAATAAAAACATAAAATGCCTCCATACTGCTTGTCTGGTGTAATCCAAGTCTCCTAAAGTCCCAACATGCCAAGTTGACTACAACATGTTATTTACACCATGTTTTTAGCCTGAATCTTCACTGTAGATCTTTAGCTTGGAGCCACGTTCATGTGCACGTGCACACTGTCTGAACTGGGTGTGTGTGTTGTGACAGTGTGCAAATGGCATGTTGGGACTTTAGGAGATTTGGATTATGCCAGACGAGCAGTATGAAGGTATTTTATGGGTTTTTTTTTGTTTGTTTGTTTGTTTGTTTTAAAACTGGTCACCATTCACTTACACTGTTTGGGAGATTCTGTAATGCTGTTTTCCTGTGAAACTCCAGCAGGTTTTGTGGACTAAAAACTAAATCTGACCCTCAGTGGGCATGAGGGTGAGTAGATAATGACTGAATTCTCATTTTTGGGTGAATCATCCCTTTAAGCAAACTTCAGATATCCTGCAAATAATTTCCTGTTTCTTAAGAAAAGTTTTAAAGGAAAAGGGGACAGAGCAGCCTAACTTACCCTCAGGAAAAAAAAAAAAAAAATTGTGAAAAATTTCTGTGTTGTAATCAAATTTGAAACTGGACTAGATCAGGTAAATGCTGCGGTCCTGTTGTGTTTTCCAGATAATACTTGTTGGTTATCGGTCGACTGCAGGCATCTGTTTGCAAAAAAATCTTTTTATTCTGTTATTTTGATTTCTTGAATGTCACCAGAATGCAGGAAAAAAAATTTCAAATTAAATTTCTCTAAGAGAAGACACTTGATGTCCCTGGTCCACATTTTTGAGGTCTCAAGGTTGGCAAGTATGTCTGGTGGTCCATATTTTAATATAATAATGCAATCCACTACTATTATTATGAACCTGCTCTGCTCATTTTAGAGATAAAGAAATATTTATCAGCAATAATTACGACCTGTCAGCATAGCTTAACAACCAAACTTAAATAAGACTTGCAGAAAAAGCGCTATGTTGTAACAGTACAGTTTGTGAGTAAGTGTTGCTCAGACACCTGTTGTTTAAGCTCAGTGTAACTCTTTAATGATGCTCGGGAGTAAAACATAACTAGTAATGTTTTATGTAATGGGTCTGTAATCTTCATTAAGTTTCCTCTAAAGAATAATATAATTTAGCATTAATTATGGAGAAAATAAGACTGTACTTGAAAGAGAAGCTCCCTTTAAACTCAAGTAAATTCTTATTTGCAATTTATTTATTATTGGAAACTGTATTCTTTATCTATGATGGACTGTATGTTTGCCTGTAGACAAGTCTTACATTTTGGCATGTTTAACTGACCAAGACACTCTCTAGGTTATGCTAGACATTAATACCAGTATTCAATTACAATTTATTAACACCCTCTTTTTCCCTACAACTAATAAAAATTCTCTCCAAGAAACATCTTGGAAATAACTTAATTACAGACAGTTACAGAGTGGAAATGACATGGAAAATAGGAAAGTTTTGCCAGTCATCTCATCCAAGAATCTAATCTGCCTAAAATACAAGAGGAAGAAGCATCCTTGGCAGCGTTGCATTTTTTTATTCACTGATCCAGTTTAACTAATTGAATAGTTTTTAGAACAGTGAACACGTTTGAACTTGTGAATCAGAGGGGAAGAAAACTCAAACATGTTTTTAAAAAAGTCACTTAATGGTCACTGTAAAGAGAGTGATTCACAGCCCATCGATTCAGATAAATGGGAAAATAAACTACTGCAGCTTTTAATTGCTTCTACAGAAATGTTCACACTGCTGCAAAAACTCTCAATACAACATGTTATGATAGTCACCGTTAATCACTCAGGTCGATGATGAGATAACGATCACATCAAACTCCCCCTCAGACACCTAGCCCTCCGTTAGTCGCCCTCCCACCCTCAAAGCTTTTCTCAGAATAAGGGAGTAGGTGGAGTAACATTACTGAAAGCATGGGCCAGTCTCTTTATATCCTGTGACATCAAACACCACCATTGTGGGAGAGGTGACTCTTGGCATCAGCATCAGTACTGCAACATTTCCATTTCCTTCTGATAAAGATCGGTAATAGTACTTAACTCAAGTGACTGACTTTTACAACTAATGACGCAACTACAAAGGTGTTTTTTGGATTCAAAGTCAGCACCCACCTGGCCAGTTTGCCCTCTCTGTATGTGCGTCCCCAGGGGTGTCTGTGTTTCTGCAACGGCCAGACGTCAGGCAGCCAAAGGGTTAACGACCCCTCCATTATCTCTCCCTCTGCGCACGCTGGCTCGCTTTCCCGACAGTAATAACACTTCCCATAGAAACATGTATTATTACCTGGACAGAGAAAGAAAAAAGGTACCCATGAAAATAAATCAACTTTACCATGAGGGATGCAAACACGTCACTGTGAGGAGCTACAGCATTAAAGCATCTGCTGAGGGAAACAAAATCAATAACAGAGTGAAGATATGTGAACAGAAAGTGTTCCCAACAGATAATAACTCAAACACATACACAGGCTGCACTTACAGTTTGCATCAATACATGAGCCTTGCATGGACAACCATACTTTGTCTCTACGCAAAAGATAAAAAAAAAACACATGAATGTGCACAAACCGGTGATCATCAGAGCAAATGGTAGCTCACTGAAGATAAAAACTGTTTGCAGAAAGATTCGCTGAGGGACAAAAATGTCGATGTCCACCTGTACCCACCCTCGCAACAGCCTGTACACTCTGCTGCTATCTGGCAAGACATACAGAAGTATCTGCTGCCGTAACACCAGACTACAGAGCAACTTTTTCTCGTGTAGCATGAAGGAACTACGACTTGACAAATAAATTAACCTTAATTTAAAAAATTTTTTTTTTTTGCAGGAACTTGTACCAAATGAAGATGCATTTTAAGTCTGTAGAATCTGATTTGTAGGACAGGACATCTCTGCCTCACAACATTCATAAATTTAAAATTGATTAAATTTTTTGACACATTTTGACTTTAAAAATGTCAAAAACCATATTGCGATTTCGATAAAATTTCGATTAACTGTGCAGCCCTAACAGAAACCAGAACTTTATTCTTTACATATTACAAATTCATTACCAAACCTTTTAAAGTAGCAATATGTAAAACCCAAGCATTTGAAAATGGTGTACTGCAGTCCAAATAGCAAGATGGAGCCATAGATCTACATTAAAGAGGTTAAAGCCATATTTGATATACTGTCTATGACTGAAGTGAGTTGCCCAATATTTCAACTGTGCATGTTTCCTTAATCTTTGATGACACATCATTGTCACTTTATGATTTGGACGGCAATTATATTAAATATTTCTTCTTTAATTAATAAAATGATTTTAAAAAAGACTGCAGTCCCAAAAGTGATGCCTGCAACTGGATTATTTGTTCTCCTGCAGGACCTCAGGATCTTCAGTTCAATCTACTGAAGAGCTGAAATCTATAAAATGCTTCCAAGGCTGTGGGGTCACAGGCAGACAACAGACTGAACTTTCTGATGTATGGCAGGAAAAAAAAAACAACAGAGTAAAAGGTTTGGCATAAAAAGATGAGTTGTGAGGAGAAGAGTGTTGAATTAAACTGTGTGGTGCACACCTTTATCTTGCCATGAGAAAAGAGCTGGAAACACAGATTTCTCTTGTAGGACCTCAAATTACCTCAATAAATCAGGCTTATTTTCATGTAATTCTAGTTCATAAAAGAGGTTTCAATAAGTCTGACATTTGTTAATACAGAGTAGCCCAGTCCCAGTTTTTTGCAAAGTTCCTCCCTGACAGTTCTTAATCTTCTGTCCTACTGCACTATTAACATGATTTAATTTACAGCGCCTGTCAAATTGATCACATTTTGACATGAGTTGTGTACTCTAAGCACTTGTTTCCAAAAAAGTTTTGGAGTGTCTGCACAGTATTCCAGTCAACTGATCAGCTTTTAAATGCATTATGACTGAAATAAAGCTAATAAACAACTTTGTCCTTGAGTCTATCCTCACAGAAAGTTGCATTTTCAACATTTATCCTGACAATTAATTGAAGAAATAGGCAGAGACAAATCTGCCCACTGAATAAGTGGGAAAGACAGCCAACCTGAAGGTATTTAAACAGTTTTCTGACCATTTGGACAAAACAAGTAACACAATCCTGCTGACAAAGAACTTTAGATTCTAGAAAATGCAAGTAGTTTCATTTTCTTGATATAAAATAAATGATCTGGCTGGGGTCCTATTTGATAGTCTAAAGTTATTTAATGCCCTGTGGCAAATAATACTTATTTTACATAATTTTCTTTTAGCAAATATGATTCAAAGAAAGTTCACATTATTCACATTGGATTTGAACTAACAAACACAAGGTAGGAATCTCATCATCAGATATTTAAAAATCTGCACAAACAAAACCAAAACTTTACATTATGACTGGATGCATCAAAGATTATGGGTCTTCAGTACTAAATGAAACAATACTTTTAAAGCCCCCTTCTTTACAAGACTTCTTTTAAGAAGTGGTACATCTGAGCATCTGCCTTTACTACTGCGATAGTGGGTGTTATCCTGTCAACCCACTGTAACCCACAACTGCAAAGACACACGCTGAGATGAGTCATTTCATGTTCAACACTGATTGGCGGTAAGTGACAGCTTTAAACGTAGAAGGTGACTTACAGCATTTTTAACAAAAGTGGCCTGCAGAGTTATTGAATCAGTCACAAACTGCTAGAAGAATTCTGCAACATGACGGGGAGAAAACCATGCCAGATGTCAATGCCAGAAAATTATGACACATGGATTGAAACAGAAAAACGAGGTAGCAAAGTTGAGCAGGTTCTGATATTGACCTTTAACTTCTAACAGTGACTAAAAGATACTGAAAGTTGGCATCTGAAATGTTTTTGATTCGCAGAACACGAGTCGGTGTGTTACACAGATTATGGTGAAACACTGAATGTGAAGCGGTTCCGCAAGTTCTCCACAGTCAGTGGAGAACACAGCACGGTGATCCATTTTGTTGGGTCACACCTAGGGATGGGAATTGATAAGATTTTTTCGATTCCGATTCCATTTTCGATTCTGCTTAACGATTCGGTTCTTTATTGATTCTCTTATCGATTCTCATTTGGCAAAAAGGAGAACAAACAGGTCAGATAATTTTTTTTGGATCATCAAAAAACAAAAAAGTGGTGGCATTAGAGTTAAATTATTTTAAAAATGCACTTTGCTTTGATCTCTGTCTGTCTGTAATTATCACCATATGTAATGTAATAATAATGATAATAGTAATGATAATGGTAATAATATTAAAAACTTCAAACTTATACAGTACTGTTCTATGTATATACTATACATACATTAGATCATTATACACTGCACAGGATAATACACAACTACGCTGGCTCAATGTCCCACCTACAGCACATCTGATTGGTTAGAAGTTACAGGTAACCAATCAGCACACAGACGCACTGTCACAGACAGAACGAGACAGAGCTGCTGCACTGGAGGAGCTGTGTAGAAGTTAAGACAGCTGATATCACCAAAGTTTCAATAACCATCAAAGTCTTATGATCTGTTTCTTTGACGACAGCAGAGTTACATCAGTGAAAAAAGTCATGGTCTGGATTTCACCCAAGACGACGTGACGGATTTTAAATCAGCCGCTGTTCGCACAGATGCGCTGCACACACAGCAGCATCTGCCCTGTCTCTTCACTGCAACTCTGCATTGAGATTTCGGGTATTATAACTCATACAAAAGTAACAGTGACAGTAAACTATGATGCTCACACGTAGGATGCGTGCCGTGATTCGCGGAGAGCGATCCGAACGGTGAAGTCATTCGCGCCCGCTGGAATCGATAAGGGAATCGTTAGCAAAATTGGCAAACAATTCCGTGGAATTGAAACACGGGGAACCGGTTCTCAACAAGAACCGGTTTTCGATTCCCATCCCTAGTCACACCTGTGCAACTGATGAAGCCAAAGACTCCAGATCCATTTACTACAGTTAATAACAGATTTGTGTAACCTTGTCACTTAATCCTAATTTTCACTACATGTCAACAGCAATGATATGAAATAACAATGGCTGAACAATTCATCAAAATTTAACAACCTACTGCAATTTTTTAAAATTGCAGGAAGTGCAATTTTTGTCGAAGGCAAAATGTGTCAAAATGCCATTTTAAATTAAATATTGTTCAGCTGCAGAGATGCCCTATCCTACACATCGTATTCTACAGACTTAAGAAGATATCTTTGCTTGGTACAGATCCCCGCAAAAATCACACCATGATGATTTTAATATGTTTTTCAATGGAAATCAGAATAATGATGTAAAACAGCATTGTAATGAAGTACTGTAGTGCTGCAGAGATACCCTGACCTACAAATCTTTTTCTCCAGGTATAAGAAAACAAAAGTCACATCATTATGATTTTTTCAGAGAAAATTCAAATTTCATTCGAAAATGATAATTCCTACTAATCATATCAATCTTTTAAAATCACAATGATTCTTTTTAATCATACAGTGCAGTCCTGGATTTCAGTGTGTGTAAAACAGTTTCAACCTTAACAATACCATGACAATAATTACAACTGTGATAGTTTAGATAATGGCGATGTGAAATTTTCATACCGTTTTATCTCCAGCAGCACCACCTGAATTTTCAAGAAAAGCTTATCTTAATCGGTTTATAGATTAATCATTGCAGTTCTAGAAATAAATCCGCCAGATATTTATCAATTTTTGCTGTTTACTGAACAAGCATAAAACCATGGAATGTTACTGTGGAGGGGAACTCCACCCATTTTACACATCAAAGTCTGTTTACAGGTCAGCCCTCATGCAGCTTTGGACGGAGCTGTGTGAGGGCTGATAAATGCCCTCAAATGATATAAGTTGACTCAGCGCTGGTTGTGGGTGCAGGCAACATTTCTGAAAATGAAAACGATCCGTAGGTGTGGTGTCAGAGAGACATGAGTTTACCAGATCTCTGTTGCCTGCTCCTCATCTCTGTTCAACTGACCTGTTGGCAGTTAGGTTGCATTGTGGCTAATGTAGGCGCCAGGTTTTGACAAGAAAGAAGATAGCATGGAAATTCCAATATCAATATATATCAAGATACAGTACACTTTTCTGGACAATTAAGTGAGAAACAAGTTATGTATAAAATAATAATGAATATCAATACCTAACAAGTGAAGGTACATCATCACATCGAGGAACAAATCCTATAAAAATCCAACAGCAATATAGTCCTGTTCCTGTTAATATGATGGCCACATACACCCAGAGATATTTAAGGGAAAAGCTACAACAGTATAGAACAGTGTAGACAAATTTATATGGTCATATCATCAATGGTAGCTTGGCAACATGTGACATCTTAAAAATGAAGAAACAATCTCTACAAGAGTCTTATTCAAGGGACAGTCCAGTGATTTAGTGAAACGTAAAACCAGAAACGTTTTCTCTAACAAATTTGTAGCCCCCTAGGCTAAGCTGTGAAAATAAAAAATATCATTAGGGGGGTAATCTTCTCACCCTTTAGTCACATAAAATATTACATAACTGTTTTCACAGGTTGAGCAGTTCTCGTGAGAAATGATAAATTGACATTTCAACAGCTGGAATTCCCCTCCAACAAATGTAATACTTATTGCAGGAATATTGAATGGTTGTCACCTTGCAGTACAATTTCATCATGCTTTGGCAGCACAGACTGTCATTTGTTTTTTACCACATGCTCTGATCCACACGAGCAGACAGATACAATAACGTTATGTGAAGTTCTGTGGGGACACAGTTACCACAACGAGATAGCTGAGGTGTTCAGCAATAACAATTTAGGACTGGTAGGAGGGAGCAACGCACACAAATACTGGAGACATGGAAAAGGGTTTAGTTCATTAGCCATAATGTTGTAATCATCCAAGGTACACATACCATGAACTAGGAAATTGTGAATGCAATGTATTGTAAATTTAAAAAGAAAAGGTATTGGTATAACCAATTACGATTCATTTCGTAATTGGTTGGGTTGATTCCAGGCTTTAAACTCCTAATATAAGGGTTTTTAAAAACATGTAAGGAAGGACTTCATGGGAAATTCACTTCCAGAACCTGAGTTGTTCAAAAAGTGGGCAATCACTGTTGAGCTCTATTGATTTCTTTGTGAAGTGTTCTGACAAACCTGTTTGTCATAAGCCTCTGGACTTATCTTGATATAATTGTACTGAATCAACTGTCTGGTGCCACACCCTCACTAAACAGTACTTGGGCAGGGTGTATCTTATTTTAGTGCGCTGACTGAGAGAGCTGGGAATAAATAAATGTCAGCAGCAAAGGTGAGTGAGACAGAGAGTGAAAACAGAGATCAGATTGAGAAAGAAAGTGGACACAGAGTCATAACGAGGAGAAATCATTCATACAGTAACACCACACTTTCAGTCTCAGATGTCTGAACTTACTAGAAAGTTATTTGAGAGGTTTGACATAAGATGACAGAGGACAGATACTGACCCTGCATGAGGAAGGTGCTCAGCAGCTGGTCTGTGGCCACAGGTTTAATCTCTGTTCGCAGGTTGACGTATCTTCCTACCACCAGAGGTGCTCTCCTGAAGCCCAGGATCCTGCAGAGAGGACGGACCAACAGGACATGATACCACAGCATTATCGCACAGCTCTGCTCCGTTAACAGATCAAAAAAGTTAAAAATTAGACACTAAAACAATGGCGTTTACACACCTGTCCAGGTGAAAGGCAGCTACCTCTGCATTGTGTCTATCATAACCTGCGTATGGCTCTCCTTCAACCACATAGTCTCTGTTATATCTGAGGGAGGGTGGAAAGGACAAAAATAAGAAAACTGAGTCACTCATATAGAAATACTGACAGATTAAATGGAAACTTCACCCAAACATCAAAAATACATGTTTCCTCTTATCTGTAGTACTATTTCTCCATCTAGTTTGTTTTAGTGAGTTGTCAAGTTTTGGAGAATGAGGATAATGATAATAAATGGCCCTCAGCTTGTGGTGCTCAAAGCACCAAAAATACATTTAAAAAACAAAACAGTAGTGTCCCAGTGTTTTCTTTCTATGGTAGAACGTACCGAAACTACTTTCTTTTTATGAGAAAGAAAGTGCCACAACAAGGTCTGTGGATTATCTTGAGTAACCAGGTCAAAATTTCTGGAAAGTGACACTTCTGCTGAATTTTTCAAATGTTTTTTTTTTTTTTTTTGGTGCTTTGATTGCCATTTATTATTATCATTATATTATCTTTATATTGGAGAGAAGACAGACATCTCTTCGGTCGATATCTCAAAAATTCAGCAACTCACACCACAACTATTTAGATGAATAAACAGCACTACAGACCAGAGGAAAAAATATATTTTTGATTTTGGGATAAACTGTCCCTTTAAAAGGTTTTTCCTTACAACATCTTCAAGAAATCCTTAAGATTTTTTGCAAATCATTTTCCCTCAGGCATTCTTAGGTGAAAATTGAAGGGAAATATTAGCCTAGGTGGTTTTATGCAATCAGGCACTGACCTCTTGGGTTTGAAGACCACTTTCTGTCCTCCATCCAGCACCAGCAAGGCTTTGAGCTGTGTGCCCTTGTAGCCCACATCTGCTCGTTCTATCCTAGCAGTGCTGAGGGAGGTGAGCACAGCAGCCAGCTCTGGAGTCTCCTCAGGGTACACCTCTCTCGGGCCCACCCACTGGCTTGCTATCTCCCATGGAGACTGGAGGGTGTGGGTGAGGCGAGCTCCCCGGGACAGAGAAAGGCCAGCTTCCATCTGTTCGAGGCAGGTGATAATAACGCTGGGTGCAATTATATTGATACATACATGCCTGACATATCATTAGCACCGTCATGTATGACTACGTATAGCCTATTAGAGTCCTGCACATCCATCTTTAATAAAGGGATAGTTCAGATTATTTTAAGTGGGACTGTATGAGGTACTTATCAATAGTCAATTTACCTCATATAGTCCCACTTAAAATAATCTGAACTATCCCAATTTACAGTAGATGACCACCAACATGCCTCCAGTTTGGAGAAGCAGAGAAGGGCACCAGCATGGAAGGTAAGTAATGAACTGCTGTAGGCAGGGTCAGCAAAACATATTTGCTGCACTTAACAAATAATCTACATCAGCTTTACTTTGTCGTCAGACTGCCTTTTCTGCCTTTGGGCGGCTGTGGCTCAGTGGTAGAGCGGGACGTCCCCCAATCGGAGGGTTGGTGGTTCGATTCCCGGCTCCCCTAGTCTACATGTCGAAGTGTCCTTGGGCAAGACACTGAACCCCGAACTGCGCCACCGGTGTATGAATGTGTGTATGAATGATTTCTGATGCACAGGTTGGGTCTTTCTAGAAGAAGCCACCTGTGTCATTAGTGTGTGAAAGTGTGTGTGAATGGGGTGAATGTGACTCGTAGTTGTAAAAGCGCTTTGAGTAGTCTATGACTAGAAAAGCGCTATATAAATACAGTCCATTTACCATTTACCATTTACAAAGAAATGAACAGATGGATACAACAGCAGACAAGCACCTCCCATATTCTCTGAGGTAAAATTACTGATTTTGCTTATGGAGTTTGGTTGGTTTGGAGAGAGCGATATTTGGCTTATATTAACTGCATACTTTTATCAGAAAAGGCTGTGGATTCCAAGCTGGTACCTCTCTCTGCTTCCCTAAACTGTGGGCATGCTGACCGCCATCCTCTATAGGTAATACATTGAGTATCTCATACAACTTCACTTCAAATAACCTGAACTATCCCTGAAATCTCACCAGTGACAGCACTGTTCATACATATATTTTTTAAACAAAGCTGAAGATGAAAATAGTTGACACCCTGACCTTGCGAAATGCTCTGAGGTCCCGTCGGCTGGCGGCAGAGCCCTCGCCTCCATCCAGCAGGAAGATCTTGGCCAGGCCCAGCAGGAGGAGCACGGCACACAGCACCACCACGCGCTGTTTGAGCTTCATCTCCTCACCCACCGGCCCCGACCCCTTCCTCGCCCGATGCTGTGTGTGTCCCCCGCAGCGATTCTGCCTCACCCCTGATGCATGGCCCCTGCAACTCCCCGTCACCAGCCCTGCCCACCCGCCTGTCCTGTCTGACAAACTCTTCTGAAGGACGGGAGCTTTGCTGGCTTTCTCCTGGAACTACAATCTGTGCAGACAGGCAGTCACCTGGAGAAAGAGAAACAGTCATGAGAGAAGAGGAGGAGCAGAGATCGAAGAGAACTAGAAAAGGGAAGAGACGGAAAGATGGAAAATATAGTGTCAATGATATTGTGGAGAGAAAACTGATTGATTTGCTGACCCTCTCGCTCATTTCCCCTCAGGGCAGACGATGACCCAGTACTGCAGCACAGCTGAAGCCTGTCCAGCATATGTAACTACATCAGGACGACACAGACTCGTCTGTGTTTAAATGTGAGTGTGAATTCAAAAGTACGCCACAGCACAATGCTTGTACTGTGTGCTAAATGAACAGCAAAGCTGACTGTGGCTATGAATGGTATGTGCTGCTATGGACGTGGCTATGTTCAAGCTATGGAGTCCTGTGGAGCACTGAAACGTCCCTGTTTCAAGCAGCTAATAACATCCTTCCTTCTCAAGTGCTTAATTTGAGCAAAGAAGGGACCAGGGTTGAGAAGCAACTCGTTAGTTACATGCAATTAAATTTAAAAAAATTTAACTGTAATACGTAATAGTAATGGTCTGTAATTAAATTAGTTACTCATCAAATTGTTGGTGATTACTAATCCTTTTTGGTAAAAAGTTTATATTTAGCATATTCTTTTGCTGTGCAGTGCTGGCTTCTTTTGGCATATTTCTGGACAATGCGGGTCAACAAAGAAATTGGAACAACCCATTCAAGGGCAGGATGGCGTGCAAAGAGTGACCAGTTCACCACATCAAGGCAGGGGGGCCATGTTGTCGCCCTTAAATGGCAGAAATTCAACAATATCTTCTTGATGCAATCAGACAAGGGCTTTAACATTACTGTACAGTATGAAGATTACTTGTTTGAAATGTTCGATGTCAAACCTGAGTAAACATCTCCAGGTGATTAGGGATAAAATGATTATTGGTTTTATGTATGATTACTGTGTTTTGAAAAATTCACAATAAATACTGTCCAGCATTAAACAAATTTAGCAGTAGTCTCTCAGATAGATACAGGTGCAGCAGCAACATGGATTTGTTTTGAGTCCGTGAAAATATCGATATCACAGAGAACACAATGTCATTTCAAACTGTTGAGAGGTTTTCAGTATAAAACTTGGGTAAAACTTGTGTATATATGTGTGTATATCTATCTATCTATCTATCTACCTACCTACCTACCTACCTACCTACCTACCTACCTACCTACCTACCTATCTATATATAGAACAATACAACTATAATACTGATGATTGGTCTCTATAATCAAGATAAGAAGTTTCATCTCTACAGTTCAAATTATAATATAGGTAGTGTAGGTGGAGATGCATGATAATAGTGGCATGTCATCAGTATTGCCAGAAATTAACGTTTCTTATGATAATACAGTCCGATGTGGTGACGTGTTATTTATGTGCATGCATGTATGTCTGTGGTGTGGAGTTTTGTTTTTTGTATTTTTAATTGTCTGAAGCAGGTAGCAAAGTTGCTATTTGCAATGTCTGCTCAGCACTGAACATGTGAGGAGGAACCAAATCACTTTCCTTCATAACTTCAAATTTAAATTTTCCATCTTAAGAGCTGGCATCACAATCATTACAAGAAATTAGTGAAGAACAAAGACAAACACCTGCATATCAATTATCAGCAAAAATCCAATATTGTGCATCCCTTATTGTAGGTAATATAACTGAAGTCAGTCCAGAGCTGCAATGATTACATGATTATTAAATTAATTGCCAACTATTTTGATAATCGATTAATCGGTTTATGTCATTTTTCAAGAAAATTCTCTTATAAAAAATGTTTTCTGGTTTCTTTACTACTTTATGACCGTAAACCGAATATCTTTGGATTATAGGCAAAACAAGATATTTGAGGATTTGGACTATGGACAACACTGATGGACATTTTTCACAATTGTTTTTGATATTTTATGAACCAAACGGCTAATTAATCAATCGAAAAAATTTATAATTATTTGAAGATGAAAATAAGTTATATGTTTTAAGGACTATTCAGCTTTATTCGCCCATTTAAAACATTTTAAGAAAAGTAATCAGATGTACTAAGTTACACTACTCTGATGAAGTTATTAGAATAGTTACTCACTACTTTTTTTTTTTTTTTTTAACAGAGTAACTTTTCATTTCAAAAGTAACTAATACCGGAAGGACCGCTGAGTTTTTATGGACCCTGTGTTTCCCGTGAGGAGCTGATGGACATGCAGTCCTGCTGTGGTGCAGAGGGGGTCAGATGAGGTGCTGCTGGTCCCAGTACAGCCCCTCTGCATGCCTGCCTGCCTGCCTGCCTGGACGCTCTAACCTTGCCAAACAGAAACCACTAATTACACAGTCTCATGTGAAATTCACCTGCCTGACATGGCTACACATTTTATTTTATACAGAACGAGCTGAAGCATGGGGCCTCCTTACATGTTGAGAGCTTTTAATCACGCTGGCAGTACAGTTAACACAACTGCCACGTTTGACTCTGCTGCCGCTAATACACGTTAGCGTCAAACAAGCAGCCTAGTTATCAAACCTGTGACACAACGGCAACAAGCTAGCCATTAGCAGGCAAACATCACAGTGTAAATAACAGCTGAGCTGGTTTTGATACAGCTCAGCAG
>JAJHUR010000228.1:9788-41830 GCA_027495735.1 Lutjanus campechanus
TAATGTATTTCCTGAAACTTGGGTTGATTTGTTGACTTGTTGCTTGATGGAAGACCGGAACTGCAGCTTTCTATTCTTTATCATTGCTTTCACAGGTCCAGACGTCCATCACAGTGGCTACATTTAGACAGATCGCAGCTCGGACTGTTGGCTCAATCCATCAGGTCAATGAAGCTAGGAGGAGCTCAGACTGACAAGGACTCCTGAAAACTAAACCCTCTGTGGAGGAGGACAGGATGGAGGCTATTTACTGTAATAACAAAAAGTCTTAACTGCATGATAATACTTCCACAGTGCTCAATTGTGACACTGCTAAACTGATCAGAAAGCACACAAAATATAGGATTAACAGCTTTGGCAGTGGCCCGTATTCATCAAGCTTTGTGTTGCACCAGCTATTCATAAATCCATCGCTGAGTGTATGTGTCCTTTCTGTTCTTAACAGCCAGTTGCAAAATAAACCAGGTTGCACCATTACAACTTAAGGAATGTTTTAGTAAAAACTGTTGTAATATGTAAGGAAACATCTGTAGCACTGTCCAGTCAAAAGCAGGTGTGCATATATACACATTTTTCAAGTTAATTTTTTCATTTGTGCTGACAGTTGGTCTGTTGATCAAATATAAATCAAGATTATCTTTCGTGGCTCTGGTTGGTTGTAGGTCAATCCAGCTGTGTCCAGAGGCATTTGGTCTGCGCATGTGGATAACAAAAGTGAAATTAAAAATGAACTGAGAGGTGATGCCAGACTACCAAACCAAAAAGAGGTAAAACTCCAGCAACACTTGTAGTACTAGGAACAGCTTTTATTGGTTGACCAACGCGTTTCGGCTCAGGCCTTCATCAGGGGACTACCAAACCAAGAAAGAACTTTTGGCAGTAAGCCTTAAAGGCTAGATTCCCCCAACAGATAGTGTAACTGCCATTTTAGGACCCAGTGCGTTAAATCTGCTAATCCTTCGTAAATGTTGGTCAATTATGATATGTGTTTAGAGTTAGTAATGTTTACATTGTGTAGAATGAGTAAGAAATCTCTGATTAAGCGAACGTAGCAGAGACTATTTAGCTAATCATTTAGTCTGACATTAGAATAACTATTGCAATTTGAGATAGCCTTATTCTTATTTTGTGAAGTTTAATTTAAAATCTTTCTAGGTTACATTACAAGACATTTTGACTTATAACTGGTCATATTTTAAGCTTTATAAGCTAATCCTAGTTTTGTCAGTTGGTTTGGTTAGCTAATACTACTCTTACACCAAGGAAACCAAAAAGTTTCCTTTAGTTGCACCTGGAAGTGACTGACAGTAAATATACACTGATAGCAACTAATCTATTAAGAACAACTAGTTTGTGTGGTGCAACCTGTTTTAATTTAGTGATGCATAAATCTTTCCTCCAAGCATTCCAGGAGCACAACGCCAAATGTAGCCCAAAAATATGGCTGGCCATGACAAACTGATGTTTCCTTGGCAGGTAACACACAATTAAACTCTCAGCAGTGCAGCCTCCTTGCACATATAAACGAAACAGAGGAGAAAAATGATGCATGGAGTAACAGACGCCATTATACATTTCATTTTACAGCACATATTTTCTTTACCTCTTTTTTGATGACATATTTTTACAACAATTTACATGCAGAACAGGTTTTACTATATGATGGCCAGTATTAGTTTACTTAATAGAGGCAAGTATACTTCACCTTGCCTTCTAGTTGATGCATGCTTCCATGGGTACTGCCATTGTTGTATGATGTCAGACAACGGCTTCTTTGTGAAGCTCATGACCTTCCATTGTACTTTTCCTAGTAGGAGGTTGGAAATTTTTGAGTTCAGAGTTGTTTGGAGCACGGCTTTAATTTAAACTTTTGAACAACTGGTGCAACCAGCTCCTGATGTGACGGCTCCTGATCTTAAAATGTCCCTGGGTTGTTGTTTTATCAGTGTACTTTTGTAACTTGTGCTCATATTAGATGCCGTTAAAAGAGGCTGGATCATTTCCACAGTAGATCCTGAGCTCTTTTCCAGGAAACAGCTTGATGAATGAGGGCCAATTCCCCTATTTACAATTGTACGCTGAAATAATTGTAAGTAGGAGCCTCTGTTAACACCTATTAACTCTCCTTTGTATTTCTTGTAGGCGAATATCAATCACAAAGTGTAAATATTGATCTGCTGTAGACTGTTGGACATTCTTGTGGTGGAATACATTTCTCATAAGTCACTGTCATTTCCATAGTTGTACCTTTAATCTATAGACAGAAAAAAAAACAAGCAATACACTCTTACTAGTGCCAAAACACACCAGCCCAGTGGATTGTCAGTGATGTTTTATTTCCAGTTGCTTTCTTGAGGAAATTCCCAGCATGGATTTACTGTAGGTGCATGAGTTAACATACATACATACAGTAGAGTGCTTAAGTACTTACTAGATCTCTTAACTCCCTGTTCATGTTTTTATAGCTGTAGGGTTTGTAGGTTTTGGAAATTTTCTGACACTGAAATTTCAAGTGTGTGGAGTTGCTTGGTATATACAGTGCAGTAGTATGTCTTCCAGTGAAGTTTGTTCAGTTGCACAAATATAAGCCACCTTGTGGCTGTTTCAGGTATTTCAATGTGTGTCAGGTATATTTTGATAGACTGGTGATTAGATAAGAAAGAGAAAAGATAAGAAAAATGTGTTATCTCCATTTGTGAAATAGAGATTTTTTTATGTACTGCAATAATGTGAAGCCTGTGAAAGTATGATCCACCCAGCGTCATTTCCTCAACCTCTGAATGCTTCCTTTAATGCCCAGTGACAATCAAAGTCTGTCAATAAAGACTTAACATATTCACCTGTCTTCTTCCTGACACAGTGGGCAGCACAAATTGTTTTCATGTAAATGTGAGGACTTTCTGATAAGTTCTTAGATTTGACTCATGTCACACCTTCACCCTGCCGGTAATGATCATTTTTATTGAAGTGGTTTTATGACGTTGGCAGAAGGATCCTCCTGATGTTGCTCTTTTCCAGTGCATTCTGGGAAAGGTGACCAAAGGTATGTCCATACATGTACTGGTATCCTGTGGGATGGTGTAAGACATATTTGAACTTGATATTAAAGGGATAGTTCAGATTACTTGAAATTGAGTCATGACACACTTATCGATAATCAGTACTACCATTTGGAGATGGCGTTCACACCCTTAGTTTGTAGGAGCAGGAGTACTAATGTACTGCTGTGGGCGGGGTCATTAACCAAATCAGGTTAAGTGTACACTATATTTAGAATATTTTCACTGCTTTACAGCCTTCTCCAACAGGAAACCACAGTTATATTAGCCAAATATCATTCTCACCAAACTAACCAGACTCCATTGGCAAAATCAGTAATTTTACTTTGCAGAACACTGGAATTTCTGATCTATCACCGCCTTAATCTTAATCTTAAACACAAAAATCACACAGCTAACTAACTGATCGAGGCAGTGATAGACCAGCAAGTCCTGTGTTCTGCAAGAAGAAATTACTTTTACTTTTTGGAGTGTGGTTGGTTTGAAGAGAGCACTATTTGGCTTACATAACAGTGATTTCCAGTTGGCTATCTGATGGCCAGATAAAGCTGTGAAAATATTCTAAACATGGCGTACACTTCAACTGATAGTTATTTTTAATTAGACCTTTTTTAAAAGGCTAAACTATGTTTTGCTGCTGACTTAGTTCGCAGCGGTACATTGCACAGCCCTGCATCGTTACTCCTGCTGCCTCCCAAAACTGGGGGCATGCCAACCACCATCTACTTTAAGTAATACAGTGACTAACTCAATAAGCACCTCATATAACCCTACTTCAAATAAGCAAATCGGTCCATTTAAACACTGACAGGGTGATTAATTTCCCATCAGTAACTTTTGTAAAACAGCTGATGACAATGCTCTGTAGTGTGAAATGTGTTGCTAAAACTGACACTACCTGGGATGTGTCCTGTGAATGACAGCGCCATGCCCCTCTTTGATGGATAGATTGTGGGCATGGAGTTATTGTACTGTCCTTCCTCCTGGGAAGTCTTGGGAAGTGGGATCACCTCTCAGCTGCTTCCCAAACTGGATCAGTGCCTGGTTGGTCGTGATGGGGTAACCTTTGCCAATTAGGTAGCGAGATTTTGGCACATGCCCTGTAAAACCTGTAGAAAGAGATCCCTCAGTGAGCGGCTGGAGTATTTTAGGAAATCTTTGGCATGGTATACAAAAGATAAAAAGTATAAAAGCCAGTATCAGTATTGTTCATAATAACCATATGTGAAACATGAAAGGGATTATTAGAAGTGACAAACTAACCGATTTCCTCAGTTCTGCACAGCTTTTCAATTTCTTTTAGCTCACAGTTGCTTTTACTGTCTGCACAGTTGCATTTTCAGCCACAGCAAGCAGCCGTTTCCAGCAAAAAAGCTCTAAAAAGTATCTATGCGCTACCTGCCCATCAAGTTAACAATAGCTGGTGAGGCAATTGTTTGCTAACAAGTTTGCCAAATGAATTTAAAGGTTATTATATTGTGTTCACAGCCCGTTTTCTGACAACCCCCCCCTCCAAAACAACAACAAACAAACAAACAAACAAAAAACAAACAATTGTTGCAGATATGAGGCCAAATGCATTTTACTGGAAACAACTGCTAGAAGTTTTTTTTTTGTGGTACCTGAGATTAAGTACTTGTGCGGGTCATCGTCGTCCAAGAAATATGGTCTTCCAGGGGGGGTGTAGGACCTCAAGGGCTTGTAGCTGAACACTTCGTTGGAGATTGCTGTCAAGGGGGGTTTTGGTCTCTAGATCAAAAGATAACAGAGAACCAAAACATGTGTGACTCAGACACAAAATGAACTCTATGAGCCTTAACAGAAAATTTCTAAAGGCAACAAAGACTCTACAGAACAATATATAATACCAATACGCAGGTTTAATGTAAATCTATTCCCGTAAAAATATATTAGTGACATTGTGCGTGAAGTTAATGAAAATTTGAAAAAAGAAATTATATTTCTTTCCTGTTATTTGTCTGAAAAGGTAAATTAATATGAATCTCAGAGACATAATTGGTGAATCTGTGGTCGATCCCTCTGTAAACCTGATCAGTTCTACCTCTCAGTCTTTTTTTAGGCTGGATTACATTACAGTGAACTGACACTGAAGTTCCACCATGGATTATTAAACAAGAGTGAACCTATTCACAGGTGCCATGTCAACGTGTGTGTGTCAGTGTGAGCATGTGCGTGTAGGTTACTTCAAACTGTTGATGGGCGTATTTGACAACAGCTGGCAGGACTGTTGATCGCCGCTGGATCTTCAAAAGCCCTTCCTGGTAAAACTCAGACAGTGCTTTATGACATGCTTCAGAGTAGCGGCAGCCAATGAAGTTCTCACTTCTTGGAATGAAGCCTAAAACAGCAACAAGCAATATTAAAAGCATCAGTTCATCCAAATTTCTAGTAGTATTTATACATGAAGGTATAGTTCTGGTTTTAGGTCTCTTGTGATCTCTGCTTTTCCCCCAGTACAGTTACGGTGAATAGATTTTGTTCCCTGGTGGACAACAGTTAGGCAGTCCTAATTTTCACTAACGATAGCTAACAGTAGTGTTACCTAACATTAGTGTTAGCTAACAGTAGCGATAGTGTTAGTGTTTTTACAGAACGATGCCAGATTCGACAGAGACTGTATCTGCTATCTTAGCCCACGCTCTTTCTTTTATCTCCTGAGTGAGCGTGGTTGTAAATATCTGAAAAAGATCATCTTTGGTTTGCTCTGCAGATGTCACCAACACCTCTAATTCATCTGTCTTGAGGTTAAGTGCCCATTGATTTTGCTTGATTTTTTTGTATGTTTTAATGAATGTTTCAGTATGTTTAAATGAGAAAAAAACAAGAGTTACAAGATACAAGTTACAAATTTGGCAAGATGAGAAAACTAGTGTCAGCTGCTACATAAAAATTAATATGTGATCTTGGACTGAGTATTTAAGATTTTCTAACCTGAGATAACAGGATAAAGTAAGATGAAATAAAATTCCTCCCTAAAAGTCCTATTTAGACTCTTCCTATCTTAATTTAAGACTTAAGATAGGATTTTTGGTGCTGGTGCTAATATTTTTGAAAAATGGCATTTTTAAAAAAGCTATCACCAACATCTCTTTCCAGAAACAGCATCCATATTTCTCTGTATAATCCACAGACCACAGTCTCAAAGGGACAATTTCTTTGGCACCAAGTATTTCCAATGAAAACAGTTTGCAGTGATGTCTGTGGATTATCCACAGTAAGCATAGTAACATTGTTTTTTTTCAAATGATAAGTAGTTCTTGATCCACAGAGCAACTGAAATCAATACAATCTGAATGGATAGAAGAAAGTGAGAAAACATTTGACCCTTTAAAATGCTCTGTAAAAATGTGTGTGTTCCATAGGGTTTAAAAACATGATGTTTTATTTTGAAATCACCACTACAAACACTGAAATATGGTTGTTTGGTGTGTGTTATCTTGATTTTCAACACTGTTCCACTCAACTGGTCGTTAATAATTTAGCAAGTGGACACAGATTATTTTCATTTACTCATGGTCTCATGTTGTGCTATAAATGTATATTTAAGGCTTATTGTCAGATTTTAGTTATAACTGACACATGCTGCTGATTGGCATTCAGGTATTTCACATCATAATTAACAGGTTGTAAATTTAAATGTTAACATATTTTGTATAAGTGTTTTTACCCAGTATGGAATAATATTCCTTCAGGTGTTCTGTTACACTGTGACCTGTCTGTGATAGTGTATGATACCTACCTGTGTATCCCGGTATTACCGTCTTCAAGTTACTGTCAGGGATGCTGCTCGGTGACAGAGCAGTGATCGACTCTGTGGTCGGGAGGCGACCCGTGCTGAGGACCAGACGTTTGGAGCGTTTCACCTCAGGACTGGTCAGCAGCTCGGCCGTGAGCTTGCCGTAAGACTTCCCCACATTGTACTTCAGCTGCGGACAATATCCCGCATACCTGAAAACAACAGGGAGTCTGAGGTCAACACAAACTGCAGCATGTAGACCATTTTTGTCTCCTAATTGAGAATGTGAGTGTAAAGGGCCAAAACTGGATATGTCACCTAGAGGCAACAACATACCAGAGGATTAAGTCATGCTTAACTAATGCATGACTCATGATGATTTAACGCATGAATTAGTGCAAGAAGTATGATGATCCTGTTGTTCACCACTAACAAATGATCAAGTTACAATAACTTTACGTGATTAGTTCACACTTCAGTTACTTCATACATGATCCATGACTGGTATGTGATCAAATTAGCTGCACTTCAGTTACATAAGTTTATATTTCAGACCCATGAATTTGCTCTATAACTGTGCCTGTTCTCATAGAAATATGAAGCTGAATGAATCAAACGGGCCATCAGATGCAAATAAATCCAGTTAAATAAATAAACTTTTACATAACTGAAATCCACATAACTTGATGCGTATAAAGTCATCGTGACTTGATCATTTGTAAGTGGTGATCAGCAGAATTTCATGATACATCCTGCATTAATTCATGAATTAAATCATCGCAAATCATGCATTAGCAGGTATAAAGTGTCAAGTGCCACGCATTAGTAACGTTATATGATTACGTGTGTTAATATCATTTCGTTAGTTAAATTTATAACACTTCAACAGATTTAACACACAGCTTCTGAGAAAAAAAACAAAACAGGATGTTGAGGAGAAATGCAATTTTGCTAAGCCTATTTTGATTACATTACATTAAGTACATTATTAAGTATTTTTTTTTGTTTAGACAACATAACGTAACACAATTGTGCTGTCCAGCAGAGAGTAAAAACTTAACTTTAATCATCTTGTGTAATTTTGGGGCCAAATTATCAGCAACCCACACATACTCGGCTAGATTCAATACTACTCTGACCAAACATTAATTAAACGTTAATTAACAGTAACATTATTACAATTTCAATATTTTTTTTTTTTACAGGTTTATGTTAATGTTTTTATTTACATTTGACATGTTTGTGTCTCTTTGACAGTAGCATGGAACCCACACCAACGTTAAACTCTTCGCAGTCATGCTAACGTTACAAACATTATTTGATCTTCGATATTAAAATTATATTTTACCATATCTGGTATCAGGGTGCATGTACTCACCCCGGTATATAATGTGGCTCAGGTGTCACCAGGACTTTGCTGAATTTCGGGGCGTATTTGTCCATATTGCTCCAGTTTCAGGCTGCAGCAGGTCGTCTTGTTATGACCGCGGTGTTTGTTGGTTGCTACAGAGAATTAAACACAAACACACTGATGGAGCTCAGTGACATTTAAACTGACGTGAGCACCGAAACTCTTCTGCACGGACAAAAATACTATTGTTTGCTGTAAGACGGTGCAATACAGCAGAAATAATAGACTAATACTGTTACTCACTCATGGTTTTCTTTCTATATTGTCAAATCCAGCAGTAACGTCCCCATATGGACGGTTTTGTTGATTTGTTGCCTGTATCGTCCTGTAATATGTTTTTAAAATAATATTCTAGTCAGAGAAGATGAACACATGAACTACATAGGAGTATTAGCAGAAGCGTAGTTGTCTGAAGTGACTTTTTAATAAGATAAATTCATGGGAAATGCTCAATACCGACCCCTAGCGGCTCAGTATGAAGAGAAGGAATATTAACAATGATCAGTCTGCTGTAAAGGGTTTTTAAAGAAACACTCAGTTCAAGTAGAAATACTGATAAAAAAAATACCTAAGTGAATAAACACATAAATAAATAAACAAAAATAAACGTAGATTAACCCAAGTCTCTTTATCCAATTAATCTTATTTAGTAAAGTGATGTTAGTTTTATTTTTATTTTACACAATTTAAAATGATACACACAAAAATGACAAAGATTACAATGGGAGAAAATAACAACAATAATGATACCTATTTTGATTCATTATCTGTTGTTATTTATTATCAAATAATGTGCCTGTTATACCTGTAAGGACGCATGTACTAAATAAATTACATATATATATATATATATATATATATATATATATATATATATATATATATATATATATATATATATATATATATATATATATATGTATGTAAATATTAATTCAGATCAGATTAAATTGTATTTTCTGAAAATTTTATGTATCCCCCAACTTTCCACCCAAAATAAAGATGACATAGGCGCAGTGTCCTCAAATGCAGCTATACAGATCTGATATGGTATCTGATATGAAGCATATGTTGCATTTTATATTATTCATTTATTATCATTTATTTTGATTAAATATATCTGATTAGAATCTCTAAATGATTTGATTTTAAAATATTTTTCATATGATTGATTCTGAATTTGTTAACACTGGAAAGTGAAAATGAGTTAAATTCAGAGGCAAGAAATTCAAATGCATGATTTCAATTTAATAAAAAGTCTGCTGGTGCTTGAAATTCAAAGGCTTTTAACTTTCAAAATCTGGTGAGGCAGATTTTTTGGTGGATTGCACCAACTCAAAATAACTTCCTTTTGTTTTCTGTTTTGTGAATGAGTTTTTGTGTTTGATCAGATGACCCGTCCTGTCTGTCACTGTTCACCTGGGGAATGTAGATCAGATCAACACACATGCAGAAGCGTCCATTCTCCACATTCCTCTCAGATAAATCTTGCTGAAACAACGAAATAGCGTTTACGGTTACAGCTTAGCCCTTCTCACACACTCACATACCATAACAGTGTACGTATATCCACTCAGGAATTTGAACATATTACATTACCCTTCTCATGTGCTCACACTCATGAAGAAATGAGTCATGTTAAAGCTTGAGTTTTCTTTACATCTCAACTTGTTCCCGCAACATTACAGTGGCACATTCAAGACATTTTGACTGTGATCTTACACCAACAAAGATCAATTTAATCTAAGATTAGCTCTGATCAGAATCTAGCAAAACTGAGTTTACAGTGAATAACTTTTGACTGCTCTGTATTCCTTAACAAAATGTTTCATTGTTTGTTAGTTAACAAAACATTAAGTCATTTGTTAGCAACCTAAGAAGGGGAAAAAAAGTGGAAAAGAACTTGACTGGGTTTAGTTTGTCCCTCAAAAGTTAAAAGTTTAAAAAGTTAAACCTCTTTAAGTCTAAGTTTAAACTTTACATTTTAAATTGGAGTCAAAAGTTTTGGTGCAATAAAATAAAATCTAATCTATGTTTGGAGTAAAGACTAAAGTGAGATATTTTTGAGTTAGTTTAGAAGTTTTGTGCAACATAATTTCAAGTCAAACAATGATTAAATTGGGTTTAAAAATTAATCCTTGTTGATGAAGCCCCGCCTTTGGTTTATCTTTGATGGGATTTTACTTTTACAGCACATCTGTTTCTTGAAAAGCGCTCTGTAACTGAATTTAAGTTTACAGAGTAACCCATACAGAGTAAAAGGGTAAATCGATGTGACCATGTCATGGCTTGTTCTTGTTATGTCTTGGATTTCTTACAGATGAGAGGACAATCCAACATTTCACATAATACTGTGGATGAGTCACTCTTTTTCCCAGGATTTGGTGACAGAAAGGAGCAGGTATGAGCACGCAACTCTGCGCTGTGACAGGACAGATGCTGGGGATGGGCGTGGCGAAGGAGCAGAGGCGGATCAGAGGGGATGTTTTGAATTCTACATCGCCTGTTCACCTCAGCTAATGAGTGACTGGGCTGTCCCATTCTCCTGCTGTAGCTCAGAGGCAGAAGAGGTGTGAAGCGGGACAGAGGGGGAAAAGATGAATCTATACAGGAGCTTTGGAAACCTCATGGAGGCTTGGGTAACTGAGGGAGGCTCAGACTCGGAATGGCTTGGGAATACTGATGAAGACTCTCCTACACCTTCCTCTGACGTGGGGACAAACCTGCGCTCAGAATCTGTGGACTCTGGAGTGGAGACAGCCAGCTCGGACACATCCTTCCCTGCTACATCCTGCTCCATCTCGGCAGATAATGCAGAAATAGACACATTCACACCAGAGATTCCAGCCTCAACATCACAGTCTCCTGTCCAGTCCTCTCCTCCACCTTCCTCTTCGTCCTGTTCCTTTGGCAGAACTCAGGAGGGCTTGCAACAAAGAGTGGAGCAAGCCCTACAGAAGACTGACTCGGAACATCTGAAGGACAACCCGGAGCCCCTCACAGTGGATGAGGTGCTCAGGAGACGACCTCGGGCATCTTTTCTCCCTAAACGGCACACATCTGAGATAGTGAGGGGTCAAAGGTCAGAGATTTTTGGCCTAAGGGGGACAGTGAACCAATCAGTGCCCATGAGATACAGGCGGCCAGTATCTGTGAATTGCGGCAAGCTGTATGCTCAGACAAGATTAGAGGTGAGATACTGTTTATATCACACACCACACTCTGTTCAATTTTTTTTAAAAGAATTTAGCATTTGTGGGGAAACAGAAGAGACACATTTCCATGATGTGCTCTGTTTGCTCTGTTTGTGCTTATTTGGGAACCAGTTTCTGGATTACATCAGTTTCACAGTAACATGTACGGTCTTGCACAGCAGCGCAGGCTTGTAACTGTAAAAGGAAAGCCTGAATGAAAGTCTCAGAGGTGTAACAAGGCCGCCTCTACTTTGACTTATAGTTAAAGGGTTGCAACACGCAACACACAAGTTGCTTTCAAATTTTAAGTAGGACAGGCATGTCATTACTCATAGAGAATCCCTTTCATGCTCGCAGCCCGTCACGAGTCCGTCTGTGGTGCGAGGGATCGTAAACCAGTCTGCCCAGGTGACTTTACGCCCACAGGCATGAGAGGAATGGACAGAAGAGACATGTGGGGGAAGTGGAGCAGTCTGCAGGGTTTTGGATAAATGTAACAGGCACATTGTTGACCAGATGGTGGAGAAAATTACTCCTGATTTTAGCCAACAATGTAAAAGACACTGCCCATCACATTTGCAAATGTATGAGTCAGTATGACACAGCACACAGAGGTATTGAAACAACTGGATTAATAGTACCAGTTATATTCTATTATCTTCTCAATGTTTTTTTTAGTCTTTGGGTGTGTGTGCACTCTAAATGAGAGCCAGGGTTAAAATGCTTTGATAAATGCAATTCCGAGAGTGCCAGGTCAACACAATTACTCAATTATATGATTATATGTAATTATGCTTTCATTACCTTGAACCGGTCGAGCTTTTCGTTATTCTTTTAAAAGTTCATTGAAAAGAACAAGTCATTTAATGCAACATAATCCAGTCTTTAATATCATTTACTGTAATTCATATACTGATGTTACAAATATCAAACTCCCATGCAATATCTATTCTCGGCATAATTTTGACCGTATATTTTATTATTAGTAGTATTATATAACTAATTTCCCATTTCACCTCTTAAATGTTAAAATTAGCCACTCACTTTTTGTTTGACATCATTGTAAATTAAGTATCTTTGAGGTTTGGACTGTTTTAAAACATCTGATTTAAAGACAACTTGGACTGTAATAATAATAACTGACAGTAAAAACAATTTTAGTTTCAGCCCCAATTCTATTCACCAAGAAGACCAAGAGCCCTTTTTACAGTGACGATCATTAGCGCACAGTCTAAGGTGCATGGTGCACGTGCATTTAGGGTGTGTCCAACTCCACTTTGTTATTTTAAAGGCCTCTTAATTTGGGTACTAAGTAAGGCACATGGCGCAAAGGAGCTGTATTTAGTCTCTTAATTATTCATAGGTGTGTTTTGAGGTGTAACATGAATAAACCCAATCAGTGTCATCTCCCAGTTCCTTTGAGGGCCAGGTACGCCTGCCTCTGGCACACTGTGCTGGACTCGGCAGGTTGAAGAGGCAACAGAGATGCTGAAATGAGCCTCTTACAGTGATGCAGATACTGCACTGTTAATCAGCAGGCCCGGCAGTCATAAAAATCATGACATTATGATTAATAGCAGATGGGCTGCAGGCGGGTGAACTAGGATGACCCGTCTCCCCCGGATGGATGACCACTGTGACATTACAGCACACAACATTTCTACATTAATGCCTTCCTGATCATTAAAGTACATTGTAAAAGAAAACACTTATATATCAGTACAACATTATACAGGTGTTTTACTCCAAACAGTTTCACTGTATGAACTGTGAATGTGTGTGAGACCTTTTGGATATGTTGAAGAGCACTTAACATTAATAAACAGATCTTGACGAGCCTGCTGGATTTAAACAGTCAACAAAGTTACAGCTGCTGTGCCTTGTGCATAAATGTGCACAGTATCTCTCTCTCAGGGTCAGATGTTTCATATTATTTCAGTCACCTGTAACCCCTCCACTATTAATCAGAATGTTTTAATGACCTGTAGTTTAATTGCAGTGCTCTATAAGCAGAGTTTATGCATATTGCTAACCTGTCTATGTAGATGCATCTTATTATCTGAATGATGCATCCTTTAGTTTAGTTTAGTTTATTAGGATCCCCATTAGCTGCAGCAGATGCTGCCACTATTCTTCCTGGGGTCCAATACATGCATAAAATTATACAATACATACATACATTACAACATAAAAAACAAGCATAGTAAAAGAAAACTTTAACTGACTTTAGACCTGATTTTTGTCAGTCAATTGTGCAGTTGCTTTCTTCTCTTTTTTCATTTTCTCAAGACAGCAATGCACCAACAGTGTGCCTGACCACACCTCATTTTAAGTATGGGAAAATGAAAGCCATGCTAACAGCTCTGTGAAGCTGTAGCCAGTTGAACACAGGGGTGCTTTGAGCTAAATGCTAACGTCAACATGCTAACATGCGCGTAAACCCTGATGTTTGCAGGGAATAAAGTTTGCCATGCTCACTGTCTTAGTTTAGTTTATTAGCATGCTTACATTTGCTAATTAGCACTAAATACAAAGTCAGCTATGGCTGATGGGAATGCCATTAGTTTTGCTGGTATTTTGTCTTAAGATTTGAGATTGAAGATTCAATCATTTATTGCCATATCACCCACAGTTGATTGGGCTTTGTTTCCGTGTGCTCCACACAAGAAAAACAACATATAATCACAAATATTACAAAGTATACACCAGGACAGATGACACTGCAGGGACAGGACACTAAACACAATAAAAACAATAGTGCAATTCATGTGTCTCACGCCCTTGAAGTGACAAGTTGAAGTGCATGTGTTTGATTTAGGATGCACATTGCTTCAGGGTAAGTCCTATTGTGGAAGCAAGATGTTCTGGTTTTGATACTGCATAGTTTTTTACCCGAAGGAAAAAGACTGAATAAAGGTTTTGCAGGGAGTGAGTAGACCTTTCAGACCTATAGTTCAGACATGGTGGGTGGGACACAGCCAGTTATTTGTGATGCTGTGTGCACAACTCTGTCCATCAGTTTATTAGACATTTTTTAAAGATATTTATATTTTGGAGGGATTTTATGCCTTTAATTGACAGGACAGCTAAAGTGAGGACAGGAAAGGGGGAGACAGAGTTGGGGAACAACATGCAGCAACCCATGGCCACTGCAGAGGACTCACAGCCTCAGTATATGTGGCACATACCAACTGAACTACCAGGCCACCCTTTTTTGACTCTTTTTAAACAGATAGGTAGAGCAGGACCACATCACCACACTGCACGAGAGGAAAGTCAAGGGATCATTAAAGTCAGTAGGCTTCATTGTCTTAGCACCATGATGTGTATACAGAATTTCATGTCAGTGCATCTGGTAGATGTTGAGATTCTACAGTCTGCACCAAAGTGGTGGATTGACTGGCCAACACGGTCATCCATAGAGCATAAAAAGTGCCACAGGATTATGTCATCCATGCTTTGTTTATACTACAGTATTTTGCAGGATTCCTCAAACAGTCATGAAAAAAACTTTAAAGTTGAGTAAACTTGTGTTTATTTTTATTATACTGACAAAATATATTGTGATTATTTTGACAGATACTGCAATTATATGAGTAAGTCGGAATTTTGGCATTTCATTTTCATTGAAAAAAATATATACAGACGGATATCATAAAATATCATAAAAATGATTCTGTGATTTTTGCTGGGTCTGTACCAAACATACATGTACGTTCCCTTATGTCCGGACAATATGATGTATAGGTCAGGGCATCTCAGTGGCACCACAGTGTTTCATTTATAATGGTATGTTTAAACATATTTAACCTTTATCAAAAAATTGCAGGCTTGAGCAATTTGGATATTATACTTGGCCATATTGCAGTATCAATAATATTTAAAATAACTGTTCAGTCTCACTACAAGGCAACTTTTGTCCTGCTCATTTATGTGTACAGGACCTCGGTGAGGAGGCAGGGGACAGACTCAGCCCTGGGCTCAGCTACTTGGAGCAGGTGTGCCAAATGTTAGAGGAAGTTGCCAGACAGCAGCTGCACAACCAAGCATTACAGATGGAAGCAAATGCCCCACGGGAGCATGAAGACACGGAGGTGAGCCAGGTGAAGACATTCATGTGTTGCATCTTTGCAAAGGCAATTATGAAGTTGTCACAGTTTCCATGGGTTTATGAACATGTCATAGGCTTGTCAGGCTGGTGATGACAAGATGTCTTCGTGCAGCCTGAGGGTTAATATGAAATTAAAGCATGACAACATTGTCTTTCTCCTCACTTGACTGTTTTTCAGGCTCTCGACGGCTGTCAGAGTGACTCTAAAGCTGCTGAGGAGGACCTCTCTCCTTGTCGAAGGCTTGACAAAACAGAAAGTGCAGAGCAAACTTCCAGTGAGCCACAGAGGCGGCATTTTCGGCAAAGATCAGCTTCAGATACAACTCTTGCAGCACTACATTTAAGTGAGTCATTGTTAACCTGTTTCTTTCCATTTTCACTTTTTGTGTTGGTATGTTTTGTAGATTTAATATATTCTTATATGGAAATAGATTCCCTGTCTTAATATTTTGTGTGTACTGTGGCTACATTATTGTGTGTGTGCTTGGTGCAGGAAGGGTAAATGCAGACTGCAGAGGGCAGCATCTGAGTACAGATGACCTGCTGGACAGGATAGAGGAAGACCATGAGAAGCAGGTAGAATGCACTTAAATACATAATCTGCACTTAAGCAATAAAAACAATCAAAATATCTGCAAATTGTAATTTGTATTGTGTTATAGAGAGGTTTGTTGTGAGTTTTTAATGTATCCTGTCTATTTTTTTCTTTTAAATATTCTTGTATTATTTTGATCCATAAATATGTTCTTGTGTCTTTTCAGGAGTTTAAAAAAGAGGAGACAAATAAATCTAACAAGACCTGGAAGTTCAAATTTGGTTCTTTGGGAAGAAATTCGACTGCTGTGAGAGAATTAAAGGGGTGAGATATTATATTTATAACTGTAACCTCTGAGGGGGCAGTGTTATTAATCTCATCTGATGCATGGTGCTCTGAGGAAATGTGTGTGCTGCTCCAACATGGCAGCCAGCCACAGCGACGCAGTGGTCCAGAGCTAATGCACAGTCGATGCAGAGATGCTTTGGTGGGAGTTCATTTTCAGTCTGTTCCTCTTGAACATTTTGTCCTCATTTTTCATGAACCTTAGCTAGCACACTGCTCCCAGCTTTCCACAATAGCTCGCTTCAGCTCTGTTTCATGAATTTTTTATCTTTTCAGCGAACAGATGCAGTCATCTGAGAAAAACTCAGCCCGGCGACGGTTGAGCCAGCTGTTCAGGAGGAACAGGAGGAAAACTCTGCCTGTATAAATGTTGATGGACATTTTGGTGTCAGGTCTGAAGAGGAGGAGGCTTTCCTTTTAAAAGTCTGAGCACTGTCCCTGCTTTCAAACTGGCTTCCCATTCAGCTCGTAATGTAGCATTCTGCCATGTTTATTTATTGTCTCCTGTATACTTGCCAACATTATTTATACTGGTTTTATATAAAATTGTGATGGGCAATTTAAGTTCTTGTAGCACTAAAGCTTGTATACATTTTTTTACCCATCAAAGCTGCAAGCAGGTAAAGAATACTGGTGCACACACTGTATAACACTGTAAATGTTAAGTAATATAATGTAAATATAACTGTATCTCTGACATTCTTATTCTGTTAGTCTTGGTGTACTTCTTCAACATGCTTCATATCCATTGAATGCCAAAATGCTGCACGCCCACTTGAAAAAACAATCTGATATGACTGCATTCCATAACTAAATATGAAAATATGTCTGAGGAGGCAAACATGACTTGAGAGGAGCAACAACTCATGATTATGAGGATTATTTTTCAGCCACTTCTATTAATGATTTAGTCATTAAAATGTTAGTTCAAAACCCAAATATAATCACCCTACAACAGTATTAAGGTAGCTAATCCTCACATTTGCAAAATTAGATCCAGTGAACGTTGCTTGATAAATTACTTAAACAATTCATTACTTAGCAAGATTCCTGATAAATTAATTTTTAGTTGATTCACTAATGGATGAATCAACTAATTGTTTCAGATTTGGAGCAGATGACTGGATAAATTCATGGATTTATTCCCCAGGATTTTAATGGGGTTTCTGCATGAATTAAAGGAATAGTTTGGATATTTTTATGAGGCACTTATCCATAATCAGGCACTCACCTCCTGTTTGCAGGTCACCAAAGTGACACACTAACACAAAAAAACCTAACCAACTGAAGTTAGTTCAGGTTAGGTTAGCGAATAGAGATATTTGGCTTTTATAACAGTGGTCTCCTATAGGAAAAGGCAGTCTGGCAGCAAGGTGAAGCAATGAAAATATTCTAAATATAACATGCTGTTAAACTGATATTGATTTCTTTAGGTGGACCTTTTTTAAGCACTTAAAATACATTTTGCTGATCCAGTCCACAGCAGTACATCACTGAGGTTCATTTTTGAATTGACTTCAAAACATAAGGTGTAAATTAAAGGAAGGCCTTTATGGTATCCGGTACATTTCAAGGTCTTTTTTTTCTCACAAAACCATTTAAACCCCCTTAAACTGTGCAGAACAAAACTATTCACCTGAAAATAAGAATTGTTGTGTTTTCATTACCTTAGAATGAGCTGTTTATATCTACAGAAGGTGGTAGTCCTCTTCATCATGTTTCTACAGTAGACCAAACACTGGCTCGAGAAAAAAAAGGGAATTTATTGCGTTTTTCACAAATTTGGTGGCCACTGTAGTTTCTCTTTCAGGCGTGGAAGGGGAGGTTGAGATGAAATATTTGCAAAATGCAAGCTCACCACTAGATGCCATTAAATCCTAAATCCCATCAATTGTCCTCCTTAAAATCTTTAAATCCAGTCCTACAGTGCACTAGTCTGAATAAGAAAAGGAAAGCCAAAATCCTTTCTGCAGCTTGAGAGATAACAAGTGCAGGCCACACACGAGTTACTTTTATCATTTATTTAATCTTTATTCACCTAGGTTGGGGGGATAGACCTCCCCTGGCATTCCCATGTAAAGAGATGTCAATGACAAACACGTCCAACCAAACGAGAGAGGGTGAATAGGATTCCAGTCCATACATAAAATACATTTATTTACTATTTATCGAACCACCGGCATCCATTAGTCCCACACAGTATCCATCTGTGCTATTAAATATATAGAGATAACATCTGTGGAGGGATTTATTTACTGTATGTGTGTGAGGGGAGATTGGCAGAGAGGGGAGAGCTTATAGACGAAAAGAGTGGTGGTGTTGGAGGGGGGGGGCAGCGTCGAGTCATGCCTGCAGTGTCCCCCCTTGTCTACATGATGCCACAGGAGGACAAGGGGTTGGCGATCTGGCAGGTGCAGGCTGACTGGCAGTATTGGCGCACAGTCTGGTAGCAGCTGCGGTCAGCGTCCCCACCCCACTGCACAGGCCCATTGGGGTCGGAGGGCAAGCGGCTCAGGATGCTGGTGTTGATGGCCAGGGCAGCCAGGCCATAGTCAGTGAACAGCACCGTCTCGCGCCGGCACGTGGGGCAGGAGATGAACTTGTACTTGGGACAGGACTCGTAGAGGATCTGCAGGCACTCCTCACACACAGAGTGCAGGCAGGAGAGGATGCGCGGACGCTTGCCAGCAAAGTTGTAGGTGTGGCCGCAGGTGGGGCAGTCCAGGGGCTCGCAGGGCATGACGGGTCCCGAAGAGGAGGAGGAAGAAGTGGAGGAGGAGGTGGAGGAGGAGCGCAGCACGTACTGGTTGACAATGACGTCTTCCATCTTGTAGTGGAACTGGTGGTAGCAGATTTCGTTGGCACTGGTTTTGCGCTGCGCCAGGAAGCTCTGCTCCCTGCGCGTCACGGGTGCCACGGGGGACACCATAGGCCGGGGGGACCCTGTCATGTCCAGGGTCAGGTCACTGCAGGCCTGGTTGACGATGATTTCGCCTTCACCTCCACCGTCCCACGCCACTCTGGGGGGTGGGGCATAGCGTGGCTGGGTGACGGGCACGGGGCACTCTCTGGGGAACTTCTCCGACTGGATGATCTTGACGGTGTCCATGGGGATGGTGACGGGCTGACGCCTGAGACAGGACATTCGCACGTTTGTGGAGGTGTAAGAGAGAGGGGCTGTGGCTCTTATCAGCGCTGGACACCCCTGCCTAGTTGTGGACAAGGGGAAAAGACTTGGGCTCTTTCTCTGAAGTCAGCCATTGGAGGGGACATGGGGACGGATAGTTGCCTCCATGTTTCCCTTAGAGATCCCCCTTGTGGTGGGCGCTACTGTCAGCCTGAGTCTTTATGAGGGGAAGCCAGATAGAAGAGCTCAGCCAGAGCACCGCAATCTGCAGCTCTGATATGTACAGATGATTTAACAGTCCAGCTTACTGTATCTGACCAGTGTTGACTACTTAAAGGTAGTTTTTAAGTTGTTTTTACTCACTTATGCTGATGTTCCTGTGCTGTCTCTGATGGCTATTTGCAGAATACTTTACACACAAGGACAGTTTAGCACAAAGATATGTTCTCACTCAGTGGTAACACCAATAAATAATCTCATATGCACACAGATGCTCACATATATACATACAGTACAGGTTGGTGGATATCTGCATTCACAGACTTGGGGTGGTGGGGGTTGAGTTCAGGCAGTTCAAAAAGGTCCAAGAGGTATTGTCTTGAACTATATCCTGTGGCCTGCCAAGGAAACTCTTGCCTTCTCAATCTAGCCCTTTATATGTGTTTCTCACTCAAACGCCCGCCTAACTTCCTGTTTTTGGCTGCGGGTGTGTTACACCTCGTCTCGATTGCGTGAGAAAGAAAGAATAACTTTCAGTCTGTCTCTTTGCTCTTGGTCCAGTTTGGTCAGGTGACCCTGTGTGACCCTCTAGGTGGCTTGTTGATAAGAAAGAAGGAGGAGGTCTTTTTTTGGGAGGTGTCCTAAGCTGTGTTGGAATGACTCCTTCAAGCTCCAAGGCTCCTGAATTCCTCAGAGGTGGGAGTGAAGGGTTTGTTATTTGGACTTTCAGACAGTCCTCCCAGCTGAGCAGAAGATGTGATAACAGTCTGAGGGGTGCCTCTGTGCTTGTCTCCCTTTTTCAGTGTCTCAGACTCATAACGTGTCCTCAGGATGCCTTTGGTCCATCTACCTGTGAAAACAATAAAGAGATTTATAAAATTAATTAATTTCTGCTTTGATCAACACATTTATCACATTTAGAAAGTTTTAATGACATTGAATATGGAATGAACAGTTTAACAGCAAGCGAACGAACAGAACGAGCTCCACTGACACACACTTTCATTGTGTTTCATAGACAGAATATTGGCTGAGATATTAAATTGACTTTGAAATTTACATACTCATTTGAAATGGCATGTCTGTGTATGAATGATTATTTTTTGTAAACATGGAAAGAATCCACTTTAAAGTCTATTGTATCTGCATGACGAGCAGTTTCTTTGTTTCTATCTGATGATGGAGGCTGCCATTATGGCTCACTCACAAAAAAAATATTGTCCTATTTCCTTTTGCGTCTTGGCCTTGGCCCAGGTGTGTCTCTTTAAAGAGTGAGATAATTATTGTGTTGCCACATGCTCTGGGGCACAGCACGGATAGCATGCCTTTCATTTGACTAAACACAATCAGTGTGCTACTAAGTCGGAAGATTTTGTTGATATGTGGTGTACTCTGGCGAAAGAACTATAAACACAGCAGCACTCCTACTGTGTGTCTGAAGTCTGTGATGAGTGTAATTTAGATTACTTAAATAATGTGCTTTTTAGGGCAGCAACTAATTACCAGCCATGACAGAGTGGCAGTGTGTGTTTGTGTGTGTCCTTTCGGCAGAGACCTATTGTAGTGGGAACAACAATGGAAGCAGTTTTGAGTACTTTGCAAGGTGTTTATGTCTGTCTGTGGACAGATTTGTGAACAGTATCACAACCGTGAGAGATGTAGACAAGAAACTTCACAGGTGCATAGTTGAGATCAAAATGAAGGCTGACTTCAATGAAAGGTGTGGTCCAAGTAAAGGTGCTGGAACCTGGGGTGGAGGGTGGTGGTTGGGGTTGGGGTTGGGGGGGGGTTGGGTAATGAAAGAGCCATTGGCCCCCCATTTTATGCCCTTTAATCATTCCCAACCACTCTAAGACATTAGGTAAAAACACTTTATGAGTTTGTGTGGTTGTGTCATCACGACAAAATGTGGTTCAGGAGACACCTACTGTTGCAGGAGCTACCACAGAGATGGTTTTGAGTCCTATAGCAGGTGTGGACAGATGTTGTAACAGCTGTGTAAGATGCAGTAGTGAAACTTTACAGCCATGTAGTTCAGATCTAAATGAAGGCAGAGTTCGAAAATGGGTGTTCTCTGACCAATGAGCACTCAGTGTTTATATAATAATGTAGTAATGACTACTAGGTACTCACTGGATTAGAACATCAACATGTTGATGGTCTCTACTTATGATTTTCATTTGATTTATTTAGAATTATTTGTTTATTGCAGCAAATAAGGTCAAATGTCAGATCGCAGAACCACTGTCTTGCCAATGACTTACTTTGTCAGAACAGTAAAATAACCCAAAAGTAATTATTTCTGTTGATTAACAGAAAATTATCACTGATCTGTTGATCAGTGCTAGTACTTCTGAATGCAGATACAAGACAGGATCTCAGTAAATTAGAAACACCACTCAATATAATGTAGTCCATTGCAACACCACCTTTAATTATGACCTAAATAATAAACATATCAACTTAACATTTATAAACATTATTAGCTAAGATAAACTGTATTTTGTTGTATTGGACTGCATTTGATTGTACAGGTGTACCTAATAAAATGGTCACTGAACATGTATAGAATATGAGATATGTTTAATATTTTTTCTTTATACATTTGAGCTTTTATCATTCTGTAGATAGGTATCCTCTCAAAATTATTTCATTTGTCATTTCATCAAATTTATTCCCCTTATTTTCTGCTCTTATGTGAATCTGTGTGGGATAATATACAGTAAATGTTTGTTTGTGCCAGTCTTTGTAAGCAAAAGCTAACTCCCAAAACCTTCACATTTAAAGTTCATTGAAAAGCTTCAAAAAGTTAAAATAATATCACTTATAGAAGGTAAACTGTGTTGACTGCACACAGTGTGGTTGTGACACATGTTGCAGCTCTGTTGTCATACTTCCTGCCGCATCCGAGCAGCATCATCTGGTGAGTTGCGTCAGTTAGACTTGAACATGCGTGGGAACAGGTTACAGTCCTCATTGAGGGTTTGTGTCATACTGTGCGTGTGGGTTTTATGAAAAGGAACAAGTGCATGGAAGAAAATTTTTAGTTTGACCAAAACAATAGCTGCCAAACAGCAGAGGAGGGAGGATGACACATCTTTCATTCTGTGCAAGGCTGTCAACAGCAATGAGTCAGTAGAGGCAGGAAAAAAAAACTGAGCAGAGGAGGTGACCTACATGAGAGAAAGAGAAGAGAAGAGAGGAGAGGAGAGGGAGAGCGGTGCTGGTTCTAGTTTCTATTTATGGTTTGTTTATCTATGTACCTCTCAGTGGTTTCCTGCCCCCAACCCCTGCTGAAGATTCACACCGAATGAGAGAGATGTACCTAACCGGCGGAAGAGCTTTAGCCCATTACTTTCACGTGATGCAGCGAGCCATGTTGGGCAAGCAAGCAAGATGTTTGTTTCCCTTCTCCCTCAATCCCTTCTCAACGAATCTGTTGACATATTTGCACACCCCACACTCAAACACACAGAGCTGATAGCCACAATCACTCACAATCTCACCAAATGTGTTCCTCCAGCACTGCGGCGCTGCAACACCTCTCCCAAAATAGCCTCTGTTCTTTTCTTTTTCTCATCATCTTGCAAATGCAGTGTGCATTCATTCAAGTTTGATCAAAAATAAAATACCATGTTATTTTCATTCAAGCACCTTGATAGTGATATATTTAGGGGGTGATGCTTGGTGATTTTAGAAGATATTTATGCAAGATATGTTGAATATGATGGCCTTACAGGTGCAGTCATTAACATTAACATTAACATTAACATTAACATTAACATTAACATTAACATAATCTAATTTATATTGAGTACAGTGAGGTGTCATATGAGACCAAAATATACAGAATATAATCTTATTGTCATAATTATAGTTGCATATCAAACTAAAATATGTGACACTGTGTATCTTAAATCATCAAGCACCACATGTTGGCATTGAATGCCTGAGCAGATTCCTGGTCTTGTTTATTTATTCTGTAATAAGATGTATGTCGTTTTAAACCATGGCACCTATAGACTCTTATAGGAAAGTTCTTCTTGTGTTTAGACCAGGTCTGCCCAAAGTGGGGCCAGAGTTGGCCTGCTATAAGGTTTGATTTGGCTTGCAAGATGTTTCTAGGGGGGAAAAAAGAAAAAAAAAGGATTCATGCTGTTTTATTTTTGTGAGGTAAAAATGCTCTTTAAATATGTAGAATCCCTAAATATTTATTTTTCATCATCTGAGCACGGCAGGCAAAGTATCACCTTGTATAAGAGGTCAGTCAAATAAGGGGACTTAGTGCCATTTTGCATTTCAACATTACAGTAAGTGTTTGCTTTTGGCCGGCGGCCCACCATTAAATATCAGTTTTGGCTCTGCAAGGGAAAAAGTTTGGGTACACCTAATTTTGACAGTGTTTAACATTTCAGATTTTTGACTTCTTCTTCTAAATCAGTAAGTGTTGTGTAGAAAAAAACATGTTCAGATTCATCCAAGTAAGGTGTAAAAAATATAACATTTTGGTATTAGTACCCAAACTCAGAAATTATATCAGCCTCAAACAATTATAAATGATACCCTACTTTAAACGACATGCTATATTATATTTATGTTTCCAATCTCTATATAAAATAGGTGCAAGAGTGTGACTGTAGTCCTGAATTTTACTATACTACTGTATACTAAATGGTTGTTTGAATTACTGCTTGACTGATAAATCTACCGGGATGATGGATCTGCTGGTATTAGTTTCTTGCACATATATCTGTATTGGTGTATATATGGGCCTATAAATAACAATAACAATTGTAGTAGGGCGGACATTTAGCTCAGTTGGTAGAGCGTCCGACCCATGTATGGAGGCTAGTAATTCCATTGACATGTTTAAGGTAATTTAGAAACTGCAGAGCACAAACACATTTAACAGTTAAAAAAAAAAGTCTGTTTACTTTATGTTTTTCTAAACTCTCAAATAGTGATGTAGGTATTGGCCTCAATCGATCCAGTGTCAGTTGAGCTGTTGTTGGAAATTAAAACCATCAGCTCCACTTTTCCCAGATATTCACTGAGGTTGTCAAAAGTATTGATACAATATCTGTTAGCTATAGTATTGATATCATTTAAGACCTTAGTTCAGAAACTGCTCAGTGACCTTTCCTGTATGGTACTGTGTTCAGTTTGTTATTTAAAAAAAGAAGAGGAAAATTATCCTATTTTGTGTGCCAAAGACTTCTTTTTCTTTTAGTTGTGGTATTGAAAGAGGCATTGAGTACCAATTTACTAGTATTCAGGGTTGGAAGGGTTACTTTTAAAATATATTCTGATACAAATACTAATTACGTTATAAAAGATGGAGTCAGTAACCTAATCCTCAAATCACAACATTAAAGTAACTTTACTACTTTCCATTAGTTTTAGATTACCCAAATACCAAATATGGTGAAACTGATTAAACTAATGTTTTATGTTTGTTGTAGTTGTAGTTTATTTATTGTTTGTCCAGTTGTTGCTTTCCTTGTTCTGCATGAATGCACACTTAGATTGATAGATTTAATTATGCACATTTAAATGTACTTTGTATGTTATCCAGGCTTAAAACTCAAAGTTCAACTAAACTGCCATAAACTTATTCAGGTTTGGGGTTGTCTTGGGTTTTTACTCACATTCTCTGTATACGCACTGCCCATGGTAGAATACTGTTCTTTACTTTTTAATGTTTTTTTTTAAAATTGTAAGCCTGCTAATAATCTATTTTTTTTACTAAATGTATCTGCTTGTCCTCTTCTTTAATAGTACTGGAATACAGTCACCATTTTTTGTATCATAATAACATAATTCTGCCATGTGTAAGCCGTTTCTATTGAACGTAAGTTTAAATTTCTGGTATCATGACAACTCTAGTCTAGACACATTTTGTGGATATAAACAACTTGTGAAAACATGTCTGCCTGGTGGTGGCAGGGGTCAAGCTGATGAAGCGTCCAGGCTGCATGAGGAGCCTTTGAGCCTGGGGGGAGATGAAGCAGCTAAAATTACCCTCTAATTTGGTGACAGTGCTATGAAAAGGGCTGATAACTGATGCAGGCTGCCTGCTGATGGGCCAGCTTTGGCGCAGCCTCCTCCTAATCGACGGAGCCCTCTCCGGTTATGTAAGGAGCTCATCTCCGACCCAGCCACCATATTAACACAGTGCTGCAGCTCTCCCACATGCAGCCTTGACATTGAGCGTGTGTGCGCGTGTGTATACATAGCTCTGGATCCTCTCCCTGCAGAGGAATTATTACACTAATGAAATCATGGCAGGCATTTGACCTCGTCATCACAAGCAAGAGGAGGAAGAAGAGGGAGAGCTGACCACAGGGATGTTAGACGAGTCTGTCTCAGCAGCAAATTCCTCATACCATTGAACACACACAAAGCTGCACACATAGTTTATAGTCACACACACACATCCTAGAACGTTCTCACCCTCGGACGACTCCCCATCATGCACAAGGCACCACCCTTTACATTCCAATGGACACACAAACAAACAGATAACAAACAGACATGAGGAATATTTTCAAATGTGTATATCTTGCTAGATTTATCTCCGACTGATTAAACTGACACAAACACACACCTTAAACCACACGCCTAGAACATTCCTACCCTCTCGCACTCCCTCCCCCAACACACACAGCCCAGGTCTTCATGATCTGACTGGATAGACTCCACCTGCGCGGATCGGAGAGCAGGAGAAGGGCACCATGTTCTGAATGAGTCATAGAGACCCTGCATCAGTCTGTCTCCCTGCCTGTCTCTCTCTCCTTTCTCTCAATGGAGATCTGTCTATCTATCTATCGATCTATCCCTCCCTCCATCCATGCATCCATTGGCCAGGACAGAACAGACGGTCAGGGTCTTTGTGCCCCTACGCCATCCACCACATACCAGCAGTATGTCAGGTATGCCAGCTATGTTGAGATGTGTATCCACATTCATGCCTCGGCTGGTAAAAAGCATCACCACATCTCTCCTTGGACCTGTGTGGGATATTATTGTTGTTATTTGGATTACGTAACAAGTTATGACCTTAGCGTGATCTGAGGACAAATCCCCCAGATTTACTGTATGTTTGCTGGCTGCAGATTCTCTCTGGAAATCATGAAGCTGGCAGGGATTGAGTGATTGTGAGTGATTTAACTACAGGAGGATTTGCTTCTGGGGCATATTTTATAAATCTAAAAGTATAGTAAGTGTGGTGCCATATAAATGCTGATGATGGGTACAGCTTGGTGCCATAATATATATAACTGTAAATGCCAATACTTAATTTTTATATACATACATTTTAATTTCATGCCTGTCTCAATGGGGTTTTGTTTGCTGCCATTTTCTGAATAAAGGGATGAATTTCAATTACATTAAACAAGTATAACAACAGATTTAAATACAAGATTTAAATATTTTTCCCAGGATTCATATCCAAACATGACGTGTGGCTCTAATTCTTGTTGCCATCAAGTCCATCAAGTTGTGATTACATGCAATTATTCCACACGCTCCTGCATGATGGCAGTAGTGATGTTTGTGTTTTTTCATGGGCATAAAGTGCTTAGTGAGTGTGTGGGGAGGTGTTGTTTTTAATAATTCAGCCCGCTGTCATTCATGGCAGACATCGGCCATTTTGCCTCGCAATTCATTACAGCCAAGTGCTCTTTGTTCTCGTCTATGTAGCTCCCACGGCAACATGGCAGAGATGCACACGGGCAGAAAAATAAAAGCAATAACCATCATCGCTCTGGCTGACACAGACCTCATGGAAGATTTATGAGGGAACAGTTCAGCAAATGTCCAGGTCTTCAATAACAACATTGGCTTGATTGATTAAGGCGATTGATTTTTTCCTTTAAGGATCTCAGTGCAGGGTTTAAGGTGGACGGCATTGTTGATGTCGTCGGAGCGGGGACTCAGGAGGGACTGCGAGATAGAGGCAAGGCGGCCAAAATATTTGGATGGTGTGAGATGGAGCAGCTTTAGCATGTGGGAGGGGTGTGCGTTCAGGAGCAGTTATGCAATCGCAGCATGGTGTACCCAGCACTCTCACTGCAGCGCCAATGTATGGCCAATATGGAGATGCCTTAGTGCTGCTGACAGCTACAGAACAGGCAGTTCCTGCCCTGTCCCTATCACCCCCCCAAACACCCCCTCCTCTTCCTCCTGCCCCCACTGTCTGTGCAGAGGTCTGTGAAATGTCATAACCGCTGGAGACATGACACCCTGGAGATACCATCTACACCCTAACTCACACATTGTCCCAGCGTTATTCATAGATTCTGATCATTGTTTGTGGTCGATGCAGGCAAGGAGGCGTGCAGGTGTTTGCTCTGTGCATGTATGTGTGTCTCCATTCATGCATCCATGTGTGTGTGTGTCTGCAAAATGGACGACCATGATGCAACAACCATGTAAATCCCAGCTTAATGTAACAAAGCAAAAAGGCAAAGACCACCTCTGTCTTTTTGATCCTCACACAAAGAGACGCAGAAAGAGAAGAACATTAGTATGAGCCACACCTCACACGTCTGAAACATGCAGGTACAAAACATGAGGATTAACGCACAGAAAAACCTCAGTACCATCTCATCCTCTCCTCATCCTCACCTGTCTGCCTACGCACTTCTCTTGTTCCAGTCCTTTTCTTGCCTCCTGTTCCAGTTGTTGTTGCAGTCGATACGCTGATGTTGATGCTGCTCTCTGAAGATAAAACCGAGCCGCTCAGTCTCTTTGTTCAGGGGATGGATGTCTCACCAGAGGGGAGGATGCTGCTCTCTCCTGTCCATTCGATTTTAGCAGGATGAGCGACGAGCAGCAGGCAAACATGGAGGAGATGTAAGATGGAGGAAGCTGTTACAAGGTGGATGCGTCATGTCTCGGGGGCTGCTTTCATCGAGCTCCGCATCCCTCGCTGTTCTCCTCTGTGGTACCTTTGTCCTTCACTCTCCCACCCCTGCTCCTTCTCCTCTGAGCTGTGGCTGAGCGTCTCCCTCTGGTCTCTCCTTCTCCATCCCCTCCACCTAAGGGCTCTTTAAAATTATTCAGCTTATTATTCTGTGCAGTGACCTGAGCTTCTGTGCTGTGTTTCTCTTCCCCCTTCTTTTCCTTCCTTTCCTTTCCTTTCTTTCGTCTTGTTTTCAGGTAAAAACCTCTCTTCTTCTCCTTCTTTCCCTCTCCTCTGCTGTTATCTCTCCTCCTGTCTCAGCTGCCGTTCATTACTCCTCTTTCTCCTTCTCCGTCTGCTCCAGTCAGTGCGCCTCACAGTCACACATGCGCAGTGTTTTCACACATACATGCACACTCACACACTCTCCCTCTCCGTCTCTGTGCCTCTGGCTCCCTCCTTATGCATGTGGCTTGTTTTGCCTGCCCACCCCCCATCATCTCTCTCTCTCTCTCTCTCTCTCTCTCTCTCTCTCTCTCTCTCACACACACACACACACTCCCTCTATTTCTCTCTCACTGCTTTCTCTCGCTGCAGCACACACTGCAGTGCCTCTGCAGGCAGAATCACGTTTTCTAGTTGCCAGAGAAAATATTTCAGCCAATGAGGAACGTTAACAATGTTACCCACCCTCGCGGTCTAAACACACATATGGATACACACACGTAAACACAGACGCACATTTATAGACAGACATGCACACAGCTATCTGAAATATGAAAGCACAGACAGCCATGAATCACACTTTATGTACAATATTACTACACACACATACACACACATACATATGATTAAGTATACCAGCCAGGCAGGCAGGCAGGCACACACAGGAAATACAGGAAGCTGGTGCAAATAGATCTAATCTAGGCAGACCAGCAGATCTGAGCAGTCAAAACAAAGCATAAATTCACTCACAAATTAACTTTCTGTCAGGCTGCTGACTGGAAGTTTTGGAAAAACAGATCCATCATATTCAACACTGGCCACATGTATCTCATTCATGTTTGCAGGAATGGATTCCTACTCGCAAAGCCTCAAAGAATAAATGCAGACAACTAGGGCTGGTCGGCCTATACTGTATGTTATTGATATGTGCTGAAATGAAAACGTACAGTTTTTCTGATAAGTTCTGGCAGATGGCTCCCATCCTTGATAAAGAAACTGGATCCACTGGTTTCTGACATGTTAAAAGGACGTTTTTCCTCACCAGAGTCGCCTCAGTGCTTGCTCTTGGTAGGAACAATTCAGTTTATATAGAGTATGGTCTAGACCTGCTCTACTTGAAAAGTACTCTGGGATAACTGTCTTCTGATTGCCGCAATACAAATATTATCAAATTGAATAGAACATAATGCAAATTGTTTTGTTTTTATTATTACTTACTTTTAGATAGCATTTTATGTATATTTGATCATTTTTCATAAACCTATAATATGTAACATTTCTGCATTAAATCATTTAAAAACCTTAGATATATGTCATATGTTTGTTGAGTACTTGCATTATCCAAATGTTTCCGACTCCGAAACTCAGAGAAATAGAGTAGCAGAGTTATTTGTCCAAGATAATGGTGCCATTGCTAACTTTTCTTTAATAGCTATTACCACATCCACGAACATGATTTCTGCCTGAGTCACATCAGATATATTTTCATCAACTGAGGTGGTTGTTCAACAATGAAGAAAACAATTCCCATGATTCCAGGCCACTTTACAACATCATCAAACTATGTCTTTTGTAATTGTTTTAATGTGAGAGTCCCCTAGCGGCAGAGTATATGCCTTGTGTTTTTAATTCAAGTTTAATATATATTTATATATTTTTCTATTTGTGTTTCAATATTTATAGTTATTTATAGCTATTAAAAATACCAGTGAAAGTTTACTGCTTCTGTGACCTGATGTGATTTTGGAAAATAAAATGTATTGTTAAACTGTAAAATATCATGCCTTCATCACATATCTTCATCAGAACATTTGAGGGATCACACAATATTGGTAAATAGGCCCTATTAAAAAAGTCAGTTACAAAAATTAACATTTATTCAAACATTCATGTCTTGACCTGTCTTGTCATGACCTGTCAAGACTATTTAATGCCTTTTGGGGATAGATGTACTAAAAGATTTGAAGGCCAGGGCATCTCTGCAGTGCTACAGTACTTCATCATAATGGTGTTTTGTCACACATTGTTCTTTATCAGAAGACTGCAGCTTCTGCAATTTGGATATTTAACTTGGCCAAAATGTGATTTTTTATAACACTTCAATTCATTGTGCAGCCTTACAACCAATGTAACAATGAAGTACCATTTATATCCATTCCTCCTTGAGACTTCTTTCATCCTCTATAAAGACTTGACACTGCTGAGTTCCTGTAAAATTCACCCAGAAACTTGAAGGCAGCATCCTAAGCTCCCACCACAGATCTGCACAGTCAGTGATGTTGCATAACATCCATCAGGATTTTAATAAGTTTTGTATCTGCTCAAACCTACATGCCGACCAATAAATAATCCTCAGATCAAAGTGGGGAAAAAAAAACATGATGTGATTTTTCAATCAATGTAAGAGGGTTATGCTTATGCAACACGGGCATCGAATGCATAATGTAATGAGAGAAAATGGAGCAATAAGTCACAGAGTTCACACACCAAATTGCTCTAGTTCAAAGGAATTTCAGCAGTACCATATAAACTTGGTCTTCAGTAGTTCTCAGAATTCACAAGTTTGAGGAAGATTCACACAGTATGTGCTCAACACATCACTGATGCAATAAGTTCCTCAGACAGGCTGTTTGGTATCATGTTTTCTGTTATTCTCTGGTGTCTTTTACCCAAATACCCTTTTTTTTTGGAAACAAGATGTGCACGTCATGGTCAAAATCATGTTTTTAAAGCCCACTAAAAACAAATATTTCTCTATTACATATCCAGTGTTGGGCTGTAATAAATTACATAGTTATTTGTTGTAATGTTTTTTTAATGAGTACTATAAAGCAGCAGTTTTAGTCCCTCCATTTAGCATTCATATGAAGTATATAAACATTTGATAAATGATTTATTGCATACTATAATAATGTAGTTGTACAGTATGTAGATCTAAGTTTTATGAATGTATGTATTAATAACTGTAATTCCATTAAGTACATCATAGTGTAAACAGACAGTGACTGACAACATAGTTAAACACTACAACAATATAAAATGTCTATATAAGAGACATTATACTGTATACAAATACTGTACTATATCAATAAGCACTTAAAGCACTTTTAGCTGCTTACAACTACATTATAGAGTGTTACACCATTTTTTT
>JAJHUR010000229.1:0-10031 GCA_027495735.1 Lutjanus campechanus
TTTTATGAATTATTTTATATTAATATATAATGAAAAATAACAAAACAATAAATTGTCAAAAAGTGTGTGTAGCAGATGGAGAGACACGGCAGTAAACACAGAGGGAGACAACAAGGAGGAGAGAAAGAAAGCCAAGTCGATGTCCCAACAATCTGAAGATGATACTGAAAGGAGATCTGCTGTTTCCAACACTCGCTTCCATGACAACAGCCGTTGACAGGGCCCCCGACCCCATGGCTTGCCTGTAATGAATCATCTGCCCTGAAGGTGAGATAACACCCACAAATGCACACATATGTGCATGCAAAGACTCACACAGGCGCGTGGCAAGACACTCAAACACAGCCATATTCTCCTCTCAGGCCAGATTGGCTTTCAGAGAATGCCTGTTTACCTCTGACAGAAGTGGAGTCGGGGAAAAAAAACACACATACTTGTTTACATCGAGAGGATTGTTTTTCAGCTGCAGCCTGCAGAGTGAAGAGAAGAGAGAAGTGGATTGTATGTTCACCCATAAGAGCTGTTAACACGCCACTGCTGATTAATGACATAAGTTGATTACTGGTTTCGAGCCACACCTGGAATCTGTGTGCTTGTGTGTGCATGTGAATGTAGGTGTGTGTTTTTATGTCGAGCTATAATCCTGCGACACACACAGGCATGCTTGTATGTGTCTGTGAAAGAAATGTTTTCTCTGTTTGCTCTGGAGAAAGAGATCGAGCAGGTATGACGACACAGAGAAGCACCTACAATCCTCTCCTTGTGTTACATTTGGAAAACGTTGGCCTTGGAATTTATAATAGATGACATGTGTTTTGGTCGGAGCCATCAAACGGAGGAAAGCTTCAAATTTCACACATGCTTGAAAGACCTTAAATTATATCCATGGCTGCTCTGCGTTCTTGGCCTGTAGCAATCAGAGTGTTTGACAAACCATCTATCACTCAAGTGCTGTTAAGGCCCAACCTGGGGCCCCATCTTTCTCCTTCTCATTCCTCTCACACACTCTCCATCATCTATCTATCAGAAAGAGATTGAGAGATAGAGCACTGCCCAACTATTTTCCTCCTTTTGCTAAACAGGAACAAAATCATGTAAGCTTGCTCTGCTGCTTTAAAGGTCCAGTGTGTCAGATTTGGGGTATTTATTGGCAGAATATGGCAGAAATGGGATATTGTGTATATATAAGTATGTTTTCATGAGTGAATAATCACTTGAAAATAAGAATTATTGAGCTTTTTGTCACCTTAAAATGAGCCGTTTATATTTACAGAGGGCGCAGGTCCTCTTCCACATCGCCATGTTGAATTATCATGTTTCTACAGTAGCCCAGAGTGGAAACTGGCTCAAGATGCAGCCTTTCACGTTTTGCACAAGTTTCCAGCCAGCGTAGGTTCTCCTACACATTTGGAAGAGGAGGATGAGGCAAGCAGTATTCAGTTTGGTTGCAATCACTGACTTATATAGAAATGGACAGCTTGACAGCTCCCCAAAAGTGAAGCCAAAATATGTTAATCGCCCCCTGGTGGCTGGCTGCAGTAGAGGTCATATATGCCTCCCCCTCCAAGATAGTTTCTGTCACTTTTGATTGTTCTCACATTGGTGTTTGTCTAAGTTTTACATTTTCTGATAAATTTGGTTTTAATTATTTTTTGAGGCTTTAAAAAATGTGCTTCATGTCGTGATTGACAGCTGAGCCCCGCTCACGATAGCGTCAACTGGGTGTACAGGCAGGAACAGGCTGTGTTTTAATGGAGAAGTCAGTCAACAATAATTGCTCCCCTGCTTTCATGTTGCACATAGAACAGGTAGTTTTCAGTTGACTGTTGTGACTATTTAAAAGCCACCACATGCTTTGTCAATTTAATGCCTTTAATGTGATCTAACCAGCAGAAGGAAATGTATGGTTAGCAATAGTGGAAAACATGATGCACCTCTGATGGAGATTTCAAAGAATAATTCTGAATTACATGGTGCACCGTTCCCTTTAAACCCCTAACATGTACAATCAGCACTGGACTGGCAGATTCCACCACCAACAAAGAAAACTACTATATAGAGACGTAATTACATAACATTAATACACTGACACTGATATTGTTGCTGGGAAAATACAGAATCACAATGAAAATCAAAAAATGGAATTTGATTTCATGACAAAAGGATTATAAAAACTGATTATAACATAACACATTCAACTTGTGATTCCCCTTAAATAACTGATCAGATCACCTGTTGAATGTTCAGACTGGCGATTCCAGATACCATTTTACTGCAGTTTTTTCTGTCTTTAATGACTACCATGACTAAGCTAAACGGCATTTATCACGCACATCAATAACAATGAAATAATACAGCATGTGCACCTTTCGAAATCACAAACATTTTTTTAACTGCACAGTTGAGTCCTCCAGTGAGGCAGCGATTATTATTTAGTCCTCAAGAAACAGAACACCGTGTCCCAAATTTCTATTGTATCGTTAAAAGGTGAATTAAGACGAGCGTGATGGTGGGCTATATGTGGGCCACTGCCATGCTGTTGAGGATTTACTTATCCCTGATGAATCAGCATGATATGTCATGTGTTTCTGTCCTACTTACCAAAGAATGACCCATGTACACATGAAACCACATGCAGGTATGAGCTGCATGCACACACGATTAACAAATCACGCCAGAACACTGTCACACCCTCGCCGCTTACAACGTTACAGTCTGAAGTTGTTGACACATGTAAGCAACCTCTCTCCATCCTCCCTCCTTCTTTTTTCCTTTTCTCTGTCTCTCTCTAGTTGTCCTTCTCCTGCTTAGACACTAACATTCATAAAAATGAAAACATTTATCCACCAATGTCAAATAAAACATATGAAATCTAGTGTGAATGAGATTTTCTTACGTATATAACCTTAGAAAATATTAATAAATACAAAAACCTTTGGACCCAAAGCTTTAGTTGTATTAGGTTTATTTCTGCCTAATCATAACATTAGAAGAAATCAGAAATAAGCTTATTGCCCAAAAGAGTTTTTTATAGGTCAGTGGATTTCAGAATTAACCTCTGCCTTTTCTGTTTTTCAACATTTGAACAGAAATATAAGTGATATTTACAATAAAATGTATCACCCCAATGCAATCCTCAAACACTTCTTTTAATTTATTTGATTTATGTTTTGTTGTTGTATGGGAAATTTTGTTCAGTTGTTCTATATTTTTGTTCTTTTATGTGTAGAATAGATACATGCATAAACTGGTGCATGCAAGGGCAGCTGTTTCATGTCATGATTGGTGGGGACAATACCAGTACCTTTGAGAGAAGTAACTAGTAAATGTAACTAATTACTAAATTTCAGTTACTTGACCAATGGTCTCCTGCCTGAGGGGCATGGTGCGAGGGGAGACAGAGAGACGCTGTGCTGTTGCCAGAGGAGAGCTCACAGCATACATAAACTGCAAAATAATAGATTTATGCTTATTTCTCACCTTCGCCCTGATGGTCTAAATAACTAACTTTGTTTCCAGTCACTTAATTCATATATTAAACATTCTGGCAGTAAAAAGACACTCATTGTTATAGGTAACCAATGTGAAGCCTAATGATGGGGAGCATGAAAACTTGCAAATGCTTGTTTTGCTTTGTTACAACACTGAATTTCACAAGTTAACATTGATTAGACACAGACAGAAAACATTTTTTGCTCAAAGTTATTGCTGCGGTCATGTTCCTCCCCTCCCTACCCAATTCTACACCCTTTGGTATATGAATATTAATGTATGTGTTAAGTTAGAATCAATAAAGACACTGTTGGAAAAATCAAGCTTTTCTTTTACTCTCACTGAATCCCTGGATTCTCTGTCTTGTTTTGCAGTGTCCAGACTCACTTTCTCTGGCCTGGTGGCCTACTTTTTCTAACCCCATCATCTCCATCCATCAGTCCCTCATTTCAAGCCTCCAGGCTTTTCTGGGGTCATGTCAGATGAACTAAGGTCATCATCCAGTTATCCTCGTGCTTTCCACCTGTCTGAAGCAGAAATCACTTTCTATTGTTGCACTTGCTTTTACAATCTTCTTTCCACTTTGAAAAACACAGTCTTTCTTTAGATGTAATTAACCTTAAATGTTATGTATGATGTCAAATGACCTAGTTTTTCTGTAACTTTTACACTGTATAAGTGTGTTTGCATGTGTGTATGTATCAGTATTTTTTACAGTAAACTCCATTGTTTAAACCACAATACACTCTCTCTTGTGACTCAATGCTTTTCCTCTCCTCTCCACACTAAAAACAAACATGATGTCTTTCTAGGCTTGCTATAGGTGCAGTAGATCATTCGATTATTGTGTTTGGTTACGCCGCTCAGTATAAAACAGTCTTTTCTCTCAGCAGGAGAGACATGTCTTTGTTTATGCACGTCCCTGCTCTCCCTCTCTGGTTTTATTAGAGTCATGTGGTGAGAATTGTTTTGAATAATAACCTGCTGTTGCAAAACTACGACCCCTGGTGATCAGAAGTGTGAAGGCACTCTGGGCTCCTTACATAATAGACTCCAGCACAGCACTTTTGGCACAGCTGCTGCCTGCATCACATGTAAATGAGAGCTCATAGAGCTCAATGATTATAATGAGAACATTATAATTCTGTTCATGTGTGTTTGGGAACTCAGGCATTAATATTCTCTCTAAGCCAGATTAATCAGTTGAACACACACTGAATTAAAGTAGCTCCTATTATGCAACGGCTCTGCTGGAGAGGGCTCAGTGTGCACGGCTTTACAAGTTGTTTCTGTGCCTTGGGGCATCTTTCTCATACAATCTTAGTATTAGATTTTGACGGCTTTCCAGATTTTGAAAGCAGGGGTGTCAATTTCAGTAATTGAAACAGGTCTTTGTGCCAAATCTTCAGTCTGCAAAACCAGTCAGTCAGGGAATCAAGCAGCTCCGTGCTGTCTTCTGTCCTTCAGAATATAAAGGAGATGAGGCAGGCTGAGGCTCTCAGACAAACCTTAAAGTCATAATGAGTACATTAAATCATTAAATCATTACAATGACTGCATGTCTTTTCTCAGATTGATTTATTTTTTCTTTAACTAGTTTATAAAACTCTGCATGGTCATGCACCACCCTGTTTATCTGGTATACCTGTAATGTATGACCAGACACTGACACATGTACTTCAATTTTTTCCAAAGTTTTTTAAAAAGAGTTTTAATATCACTTGATTCTTATTTTCAGGTGATTATACACAAATGAAAACACACTTATGAAAACATATTCTGCCAATAGATCCCTGTAAATCTTACACACTGGACTGTTTTTATTGCCTCTTATTAATCTATAAAAAAAAAAAATTGCTGTTGCCTTTGTAATTCCACATTTATCATGAATTGAATTGCACTTGCATGCATTCTATGAAAATTACTTTATAAATAAAATCAGATTGATTCATTGATTGACTGAAGTGCAGACCAAATGACAGCCCCACACAGGAGGTCTGTTATCACTAACACATTGATTGATGTGTATTTTAATGCAGAGAAATCAAACCTAATGTACTTGATAAAGGATACTTAAATCAACATGTAATGTATAGGCTAAAAAAATGCATTTTGCCCTTAAAATGATTTAGTCATGTTTAAACAGAGAAGAAAAGTTGTTGTTGTCCTACACAGTAACCTATAGTATTTATTTTAGTTTATTATAGTATAGTGTTTATAGTATAACCTATAGGATATAGTATATTTGATCACTGGCAGGTAACACATACCACAGAGGTGAAGAAGTGAAATGTGGGAGAAAAGGAAGAACAAAGAAGACAGGAAGTGAAAGATGAGGAAAGGTGGACAAGGGAAGAGAAGTGAGAAGGGGGGGGAGGTAAAAAGAGAGGGAAAACAGGAGGGGAGGGGGACCTACTTACAGCTCATGGCTGGGAGGAAAAGGGAAAATTACTGCGTAGTCACCCCCTCACCCTCTACATCCTGTACGGATACATTTTGTATTTACATTCATACATAAAGCCATCACATTTCACATCAGTGAAGCACTGAATGTGCACAATATCACTGTGAGAATTACCTGCAATGTCAATATATCTTTTGTAAGAGGCAGTTGGAGAGCAGTTCATTAGTTTCTACAGATGATTCAAGGCATTTAGAGCTTCCTGGTATGTGACAAAACTGTGCTTAATCCATTCATAAATGATGCCATCCTTTTTTCAATACAGTTGTGAACAGAGCAATGAAAACATTTATAGCTGCATCTTTGTAAGGAAAAAAGTAATTATAACAGCTGGATCTTTTTTTTTTAGAACATTTTAGAACATATACAATACAATTGATTGTCAAATGCAATAAACTGGATTTCAGGAGAAATTTAGCCACAGATTTATTATTTCCTGCTCATAAACCCCTCAGTCATATTCAGAGACATCTCCAGGAGCTTTGATCTAATCTCTGTCCAGATTCAATATAGAGAGACATTAGACGAGATCAGAGAGACACTTTATTGTTTTCTCATGAGACTTTCTAGGTTACCTGGGGAAAAGGAAAGGTCTTCCAATGTCATGCTCAGCACAATGGTACTGTGAAAAGTTTTCATATGTTGTAAAGCATTAGCCACTGGTTTCTTAAAGGGATAGTTTGGATGTTTTGTAGTGGGGTTGAATGCAGTTCTTATAAACAGTGTATTACCAAGAGGGCGGTCTGCATGCCCCCCATTTGTAGCAAGTGGCAACTGCTGGGACTGAAAAGTGAATTGGAAGTGCTAAAAACTGCAGATCTTCAAATGCACACTTGCGACTGGCTCCAAAAGTGAGTCAATCCCCATATAGACCATATCTAAATGCCAAATTTAACAGCATAAATAAACATGTTTACAGCCTGATATAGCTACTTTTCCTGTTCATTTGTATACAACTCATCCATTTAAACAAGGTTGTTTGCTTTGCTAGTCTGTTTTCAAATGTGTTTTGTATATGAGTATTTGAGTAAAGTTTAAACGCTTTCTTTGGCAAATGTGCAATGTTACATCATACCAATAAAGCCACTGGAATTTTAAATCAAAGGATCACTGTGTAGACCAACATATTCAGCTAAACAACCCCTCTGCCCTGCACTCTTTCTGCTATTAGTGTATGGAGAGGGGGGGATGGCAGGTTAATGAGGGGGATGGATTTTTGTCATCACCCCTCAAATTGCATACTGAGTACAGGAGTAGGGAGGAAAGCAGTGTACTGTGTTCACATTTTAGCCTCCTAAAATACTCTGTCAGTTTAATTACTTTACGCTGTATTAAGAATATATATAACAAACAGAAATTTTACCTTACAGAAGATGAGAACATTTCCGGTCATTTGCTGCTTTGATCTTTTGATTTGTTTGTGTTATTGTGTGAATTCAGTGAATCTCCACCAACAATTTTAAAACACAAGACAGTGACACAATAATACAAACTAGCTAACCAACTGTGGCAGTGGTGGACCAGCAACTCCTTTGTTCTGAGAGGTAAAATTACTGATTTTTCCAGTTAGCTTTGGCTGGTTTGGAGAAAGTGATATTCATCTTATATAACAGCAGTTTACTATCAGAAGAGACTGTCTGGTGGCAAGACAAAGCAGAAAATATTCTAAATATAGTGTACACTTAAACTGCTACAGATTTTTTTAGGTGGTTAAATTATATTTTGCTGCTGACCCTGTACACAGCGGTACATTGCTGAGGGCATGCTGACCTCCATCTATGGGAAACCACCACATATAATCCCTCTTCAAATAAACCGAACTATGCTTTTAAACTGAGGTCTGGACTCAACACAGCAGCTCACTGTACTTTTAATAGCACAAAAAGTGAGAGTAGTGTTAAGTTTAATGACTAAATTGAATTTAATAATAAATCGTAAAAGGTTCCCATTTAACTAGTGGAAAAATTGAAAAATGATAAATGAATTAGTCATTCAACGAAAGCCTTTTAACTGTACTCCTCTTTGAAACAATTTATCAAAGCGAATTACCTGAAACTGCTGCCTGCTATAACTGAATTGTACATGCTAGGCTATGAATAAGTAGCACATTATTACCTCAGTAACTGCAGTGTCTGGTATTAGTTGGTACACATAATGTAATGTAAGCATTACTTACTCCTCTGAGTGTGTAGGATTTCTGATTACATAACAAAGTATCAGTAAACAATCCCTACCTAATTAGTCTGACCTGATGCTAATTGTGCCAGAAGTTGTAAATAATAGATCAAACGTTGTCCCAGAACGGTTCAACTGACCCAGATCTGGATTTTCTTAATTTATTTATTCAACACGTCTTTTAAAAAAAAAAGTCTTTTAAGTGTTAAAGACGTCCTACATGCACCTGAAAAACCTGGGACATGTAATTAAACTGTTTCTGAGGATAAATTGAATTTGTAAAAATGTGGCGCAGCACGTCGGCCTCTGAAATGAGGACACAAACAAGACAACAAAGATATTCCTGTTTCCCCGTCCTGTTTCACAGACTTTGTGATTGTTCCACATCTTGTGATTGCAACTTGTGATCAGTTGTGCAATCTGCTGTGGATAAAAGCAGTAAATGGATTATCGACAGTCACAGGAAAAGAGAAGTTGAGAGGTTTTTGAGGCTTATAATGTCACATCTATACGCATTATGAGTCAAAAATCACTTTTTTAAAATCCACTTTTCACATGTTTTCATATACCAAAGAAAAGAATATTTTATGAATACTTTACAGTTTCAATGCATTCCATTTTAAAATCTACTTTTATACATGACAGTTGGACTGGAGGATGATTGGTATGCAGCATAACACTTTTCATTTTCAAAAAATATTTCTCTCTACATGAATGAATTATAAATGGCACGTTGGATAACGATCGGTTCCTTTCATGTTACTTTGACGACCATCACAGATGAAAGTGATGGTGAGATGCTTCGTTTCTTGTTGGATTATTAGAGAATAAAGAGTCAGAACACAAAGTTCTAGGGAGAGAAACGTACACCCACACATGCATACAAACACACATAGCTGCTAATCTACGGTCATGGGGACCAATTGTTCTCATGCAGTGTGCTGTGGGTGTGGTGTCAGAGAAAAGTGGGTCTTTTTCAGTGCATTCGAACAAAAGCTGCTGAAATGAGGTGATGTTATGGTTACTCATCTACTCCGACTGGATGTGCATGAACAGAGGCAATCAGGGGAAAATTGTCAAATTACACCTGGAGCTAATCAAATTACTCGTGGATGTAATCAAGTAAATTAATCTCACATCAACAGAGCTCCACGACTCTAAATCTGCAGTAAAAATATTCTTAATGTTCTGCAGGGAGCTGAATCTGCAGCGTGCTGGATTTGTTTGGTACACTCTTAGAAATAAAGGTGCTAACTAGAACCATAAAGAGTTCTGCTTGTCCCCAGTGCAGAACCCTCTCTGGTTCCTTTTCAGACCTTTTCATAAAGGTTCCACTTGTAACCCTTTCAGAGAGTTCTACCTAGAAGCCAACATAAAGGGTTATACATACAGTAGAACCATCTGTGAAAGGTTGCACTCAGAACCTCCAGTGAGAGGTTCTACAGACAACTGGTGTAATGGTCCCACCCAGAACCTTCTCTGGCGGTTTTATCTGGATTCTTTCCACCTTATAAGGGTGCCAGCCAGAACCTACCAGAACAGACCAAGGGGGTTTTTACCAAAAACCCTTTTATATTCCAAGGACTTTATCTACAACACAATTAGGGGGTCCTACCCAGAACCTTTTTTTTTTATATTTTAAGGGTTCTATCTAGAACCCACCAAGGGGTTCAACCGAGAACCTTTTTATATTCCAAGGGCTTTAGAACCCACCCAGGGGGTTCAACCAAGAAGCCTTTTACATTAAAAAAAAAAACCCTAATGAACCCTCCATGAAAGAGTTCTTCAAAGATTTCAACAATCCTTGAAGAACTCTTTCTTCTAAAAGGGTTCTTTGGATTAAACAAATTTGTGATGGTACCCTTGGTCTCACATAGGACCCTTGATACGCCCTTTCTTCAAA
>JAJHUR010000229.1:10051-66948 GCA_027495735.1 Lutjanus campechanus
CAGCCCTTCAGGAAGAACCCTTGTGGAACCCTTATTTCTAAGACTGTACTGTGTAGTATATTAATCATCATTATCTAATCACTATGAACTAATAAAAAGTTTGGTTTTACATTACCTTTCGTGCCCTTGCAGCAGGAGAATACACTGATATTAGAAACAGGCATTGTGCCATACGATCCAGGATGTAAACAAAGAGGAGGTGAGTCTGCTCAAACCTGTTTTGTATCAGTCTGAAGGTAAGTATATATTTCCCTCTTCATCTTACATACGGTGCAAGGCCGTGATCTCTCTCATCCTGTTGATTGTATAGCACAGAACAAGGATGAATGGAGTGAATAGGATGCTGATGACACATGATAATGGTTGTACCTACATATTGTGCACATATGGACATGCACGCAGAAGTACACACTGAATGAAAGTTGAAAATGGGCGTACAGTAAGTGCAGATGTACGCATACACATATGCTTGTATTACAATACTTGTGAGGACATAATGTGTTCCCTGTCTCAGTGTTTCTCAACCTTTTTGGCTCATGGACCCTTAAAATGAAGCCATATGTACTTGTAAACCCCCAGATCTGACATGAGAATGGTTTGAAGGTATTTAGTAGGCTTACTGCACAAGAAAAACATTTTAATTTCTTCTCTTTGGTTTTTCTTGGGATTTCTATTATAACTGTGTCTTACATCAGCTTGAACCCTACAAACTCTTACATAACCCAGCCTAACCTCATCCCAAACCTAACTCCAGTGTGTAAGATTTACAGGGATGTATTGGCAGAATATGGCTGAAATGGAACATAATATATGTTTTTATTAGTGTATAATCACCTGAAGACAGGAATTGTGTGTTTGCTACCTTGGAATTAGCTATTTAAATCTACAGAAGGCGCAGGTCCTCTTCTTTGGAGGCTGCTGTGTTGCACCACCAAAGTTTCTACAGTGGCCCAGAATGGACAAACCTAACACTGACTCTAGCAACAGCCTTTCACATTTTGGATGAGTTTTTCTACCAGCGTAGGTTCTCCTATGTGCTTGGAAAGGGAGCGTGAGGCGAGGGGTATTCAGTTGGTTGCAATGAGCATGGGTTTCTCATATCTGTATGTATAAATATGTAGCCACCACCAGCGGCCAGTCAGCTTAGCTTCGCACAAGGACTGGAGACAGAGGTAAACAGCTAACCCTTAAAACATCCATTTAAAAATAATAAAACCATAAAACCATGTTTGTTGATTTTGGACAGATCCAGTTGAGCTGTTTCCTCCTGTTTCTGTTGGGATGTTCCTGGTGGTTAATTTCCTTGTCGCTTAAACAGAAATTTTAATGTAGACCTGTCGACAAGTCAGAAAATGTATGTGCACGTGTAAATGTATTAAGAGCCATTTGAAGCCATGAACGACACTCTTCAGTATTTTCAGTGCCACTGGAATGTGAGCCATTATCAACATTTCACATTATCCTGTAAAACATGACAACAACTCACTGAACTCACAACCTTTTGTCTGATCTCAGACTGAGCAGGATCACAGCGGCTGGGGTTAATGCATGTCATAACGTTAGCTGCCACACAGTGTGGCTAACATTTGCAGTGCTAGCACCAGCAACCTGCTCTGCTTGCAGGTTAACGTCCACATGACTGTGCTGAATGTGGTTACATGTTGCTCTAGTTACATTACAGTTTATTCTACATAGAACTTTATTTTCATTTTCTAGATCAAAATACTACCAACCCACGCTTGGTTTGACAATATCTCATATGTCCCACTTTCCACCTCACTGGTTTACATCCAGGCATTAGAGCAGGGAGAAGTAGAAGTAGAGTAGAAGTGGCTGTGTAACACTGGGGCAACATTTAACTGGTTTTCTACATGGATAAAATATTAAATAGGTAAACCAACCAGTATTTCTGGTGTGCAATTCCCTAGTCTCCAGTCGTTCTGCTAAGCTAAATTAACTGACTGCTGGTGGTACCTTCACATTTATCCTGCAGACATGAGAGTGGGATAAATTTTCTCATCTATTTTTCTCATCTTTTCTGCAAAGAAGCAAATTTATTTATTTTTCAAAATGTCAGACTATTTCTTTTAAGCCCTTTTTAAGTCAAGAGCAAATTCCTCTGTGTGAAACTGTGCTCACTCTCAAGGTCTAAAACTCAAAACACACACACCTACACACACACACACACACACACACACACACACACACACACACACACACACACACTTTATAATCTGTGTTTTGATCTTCACATGAAGACTCAAAGAGTTATTGTATCTTCTGTCACAGGTATTCAATGTCTGGCTGTAAACGGAACAAAGACAACTATTAACTTTATCTCTCAAAACTCAAACTCAAAAAATGTTCTTATACAGTGATTAAAAACAGAATGTGAAATCTTGCAGTGATATAACGTCGTATTGATTAAAACATGAACTAAACCAAGGACTCTTGGTTATGAAAAATGTGAAAGGCCACATCTAGAGCCAGTGTTGGAATTATACTGTAAAAACATGGTGGTGCAACATGGTGGACTCTGTAGATATAAAGGGCTCATTCGTAGGAAAACAAAAACACAACAACTCATATTGTCAAGTGATTATACACTAACGAAAATATAGTTATGAATATTATATCCCATTTCTTCCATTTTCTGCCAATAAATCCCTGTAAAATCTTGAAACTCACTACCTGATCACTTGAAATGTGCTGTGAGCTAATATCTTTACGTGTATACTTTATTGTTTTTTTTCTGTACTTATTTTTTAATTAGTTTTATGATATTTTGCTTTATTCAGTTTGCCATCTTTTTACGTCACTGTTCCAATCTCTTATTTTAATAAAAGGCATTAGGGACAGGTGCTGCAAATTAGCATTGGCTATACTTGCATCAGATACTGTATCTGTCCCTATCAAATAATGGTGATCTAGAAATGATTGTTTGACATTCAGGTGAGTGATGAAGCCGAGCTGACTGGGTCAGAGACAGAGTGTTATCGGTCTCACTTTCAGTCCTGCTGCGGTCGGTGGACTGCGGTAAGACAAGGCACAAGATAAGGCGTATCACGGCGAATGATCTATTATGGCTCGGAGGAGGCTCAGTTTTCAATTAATCCAGCCCGTGTTGTGTTACAGCACATCAGTACCACGGCTAATCACCAGGACCGGACCTGACACACTGACATACATTTACAGCCATAACGCACACATTCATCCATGAACTCCCTGAGTGAACGTACAGAGAAATCTATGTCATGTGAGTGTGTTTGTAATTTTGTTTCACTTTGAGTCTGTGCATGTGGCAGTGGCGGAACTACAAGTACATAACAAGGTAACAAGAACCACAAGGCCATACAGTATGTCTACGAGGTGCTGTATTATTTACACAATTTTACAATATGTGTATAATTAACATGATATAAGTATTTCATTTTTTGAAATGTCACTGTTACCATCAATATCGATATATTGCAACACCCAAAATACATGGATTAGGAATGAATAAATACAAATAAAATAGGATAAAATAGCATCAAATTCAATGCAATAAAAGCACAGGCACACAGAGTAAAGAATAATAAACAGGATGTGTAGACAAACATGTCAATATATGCTTTAACAGAAAGAGGAAACAACACAGCATGAACACCCAGAATTCACTCAAAGTCTGGTCACGATGCATCAATTTACAGCATTTTTACATCTTGGCAAAGTGCATCTGCAATACACTGACCCCTGAACCGCGTTTCCATGGTGATGCCTGGTTGCCTCACCAACATGCTCAGCTGGACAATGGCAGAGGTAATCTCGCCGTCACATGAAGCTGGTAAACACCTTTGTGTGCAGGAGCAAAGGAAAAATGAGGACAGTTTACCGGAAAATTGGGAACGAGATTGAGGCAAAAAAAAAAAAAAAAAAAAAAAAAAAAAAAAAAAAAAAAAAAAAAATGAAGGTTGCATTGAAAAGTGTGTGGACGGACAAAAGACCCCGCACATAAAACAATATTCTGCTCTACTGCCCCAATAAACTCTGACATCTACAAATCGATCGTCATTTATGTGTTCTGCAGCCGTGTCATACAGGCAGCTCATATAACAGAGAAAAGCCTGAATTCATACTTTTACAACAAAAAAAACATTGACCTACATATGAAAGTTTGGTAACCACTGGGAATGAATGAAAGAATGAATTATAGCAAATAATGACATTTTAATTCAATGTGATGAAAGACATAATATCATCCATTTTTTCTTTTAATCTTAGCGACTGTATAAGTATATAAAGGTTGATTTTAGACAGTTTTTTTATATTAAATGTTGTAGCCTTTTTCCACCATCAAAAATCTCCAGGTTACCTGATAAAAACCATTATTTTCATGAAGAAAGAGTGAAACTTAACAAAACCAAATAAAACCCCTTTTTCTTTTTAACCCTGAAAACTGCAGAGTACAAATGGTATAATATAAGACTGTAGGATAATTGGCCAATTCACACTATGAAGTATTGTCTGTCAAATTGGAGTCTCTGAGATCGTGTCACACTTTGATATGCAAAACCTTCTGTTCTGTCAAATCTGTTCATTTCATTCTGTTGTCTGGGCCAAACCGCACTGTACTCAGAAAATGATCAAACTACTGCAAATAGTATCACACAGCTGGAACCAAAGAAGGTGAAAGCAATTTATAGCTGCAAATAGAAACAAATTGGATTCGCTATGTCGCCACTATTTTCATTATCATCATCATGGATCTCTCTCTCTCTCTCTCTCTCTCTCTCTCTCTCTCTCTCTCTCTCTCTCTCTCTCTATCATTGTATTATTCTATTTTGAATCTATTTCAAACATACAATACATGATAATAAAAGAAAGGATGCAAACATCTGTGTATGTATATGTACACACATAATGAAGTAAAATTGCATTAAAGGAAGACAACAAAATCTACTTCTATCTTCTATCATCTAGACTAGACAAATAGTTAATACATAAAACAAAAGGTTAAGTAAAATGACTGCGGGTGTATAATTTGTCTGAACTTACTTAAGTCACAACCTCATACTTTAAGATAAATAAAATTCTTGTATTGAATAAAAACAAAACTCTGTCATCTGCATATAGGACAACATTTTCTCCCAGCTTTCTAATTTATGTAATTCCAGAAATATCCAAATTATTATGCATTATTATATACCTAGAATAAATAGGAACAGTAAATGACTGCATCCTAAACGTGTTAAGACCTAAAAAATAAAAAGCATGACCATTCTACAAAATCAAAAGCTTAAATGTGTCTAATTATATTGTGGTTGAGCTGATGACTCTTAATAATCTTTGTTAACAAACAAATCATCAGTAAATCATCCCAAATATCTAATATGTCTGAATGCAGTGTATAATATTTGGAAACGATGTATGGTGATATTTCTAACCACTTTAGATGCAGTAACACAGAAAAAAACTGTACTATACTGTACCAGCTTTATCAGAAAATACAGTGGTGAAGTGTGGTTGATTCAGTCATTTGCATCATCAAAGTAAACATCAGTTACCTCTCATATTATTGGGCCCACCATTAAGGAATGGTTGTTAAGGTGATATTCCACCGCAGAATAATAATCCACTCAATATGTACTCACCTCTATGCCGATGTGAGGATGGGTGAAGATCTTCAGTACACAAAACAATCCTGGAGTTTCAGCAGAAAACAGGGTTGCAGCTAATGGCAGAGAATGGAGACCAAATGTAAATGTAAAAGAAAAGAACACAAAATAAACACAAAATGTCTCCATTCTGCTCATGTGGTGTAATCCAAGTGTCCATGAGCCGCTACATTAAAATTTAACCACAAAAGATGCCATTTACGCCATGTTTTTAGCCAAAATGTCAACTGTAGCATGTAGCAGGTAGCATGTAAACATGGCGTTGATCTCGATATTTTCACACGTGCGTCCATTAAGAGATATACGAGGTCTCGCGAGATTGACGCCATGTTAATATAATATAATATTGAAGATATTATATATATATATAATATCTTCAATATTTCAGGTTTTGGTCTCACTAACTAAATGTTATATTCCCAGCTGAAGATAAAAGACAGAAGTTGCAGGGAAATGTTGCAAGCAAGCTTGTTCTTGTCCAACATGGTAATGTTTCATAGGTTTAATGTTTATCATGTTCATCTATTTATATAATTTTAGTGTGTTAGCATGTTATCATTTGCTAATTAGTACTTAATACAAGGTGCAGCTGGGGCTGATGGGAATATCATTAGTTTTGCAGGTATGAAGTTACAAATGAAAGCACTAGATAAACAGTGGTGTTTAAGTTCATTAAGATGTTTGTTATGTTGTGCCTGCACAGTTTGCACAGGGTGCAGCTGTACACCCTGCTGACTTGCCAATTAGGCCTTTACATTTACTTACGTACCCTGCTGATTTTCCAATTACACCTACACAGCCACACATGCTGCTGACTGTAATTAGGCCTACGCGCTCTGTGCAACTCACAGATGTGCATATCATATACGACTGCTGGGGTTATTGCTCATAATGTACAGCTATCAAAACTCCAGTTAGAAATCAGTCAAAATAAAGGTGGAAAGACGTGTTTGGATTATAGAATGAAATAGCAGACTTTGTAAAACACTCCTGACTGCCACACTGCAGAGTTTTCAGTGTTAGTAGTTTTCTGTGTTCATACATAACTGAGTAGTTCCAATAAAGTGAATTAAATATGTGGTCAGCTGAGGCTAACTACAGAGCTTATCTCGCTGCAGTGAACTGAATTGGCCTATTTACTCACCTCTTGTAACCTCTAAATGCAAGGCTGTTGGTTGTTGCACTGAAATTTCAGAGTGGATATTGATCAACGCATAAAGAAATATGATACAAAAGAAAATGCTCGTCCTTGAGCATTACGTCTACTTCTTGAGACACTTCACCTGAACATTGCGTGGCTGTCGTTATAGATGGAAGAGCCACACTTAGGCCCACAGCACTCAGTTCTGTACCAGCTATATGGTCGTTGTCCTCACTGTGACCCTCATGTGGACAAGCAAGCAGGGATTTTCCCCACATGAACCTAAATAAGAATCTCTGATTAAGGCGTACTTGTCCTCATGTGCAGATAAGATAAGATATGAGTTATGTACAGAAAAAATTCCACCAAATGGTTCACTCAGGTTCACCTAATGGTTTAAACTTAGTAAGGAAACAATAAGCAAGATGATAAGTCCAAACATTACAAGCAATCAGGCATGCAGTAATATTTAAATATATCAAAAAATAACACAGGCAAAAATAACACATTTGAATGGGATTAGTATAAAGTGGGCATGTCTGGAAAGGGGAGACTCTTAAAATAAATTTTCATCCATATAGATTGAGATGAGGGGTCAAGGGAAGTGGCCATGGCACTTTTTAATTCCCCAAAATTTAGACGAACTAAACACCGTTATTTAGCCCCCTAACTGTCTAGCCAGCATGACATAGTGGGCACCAATTTAGGCCAGGGATACACAACTTGCTTTGAGGTCACTTTTGCCAATTTACAAGAGGCCAGGGGCCAGTTAATAATCAAACATAAATAATAATGTTATTTATCAGCTAAAATTGTCTTGGGGTGCTAACCAGCAGGAACATTGTACTGAAGCCAGCATGGTTTGACTCATGATGGTGCCTGATATTAGCAACTTTGCATACAGCAAAGTCATTTGCCAAAGGCAAATTCGTCTGTTCATTTTTCACTGAATTGCCTCTTTTATTTTTGACCTTTGCATGTTTGTCCTCCCTCATCTTCACCAAGCAGCAAATCTGACTGCAGCAGCACAGGTCAGCGGTACGCAGGACGCCAGACCCCTCTTCCTGTGTAAATCAGTGTATTTTCATTGCTAATTAAAAATTGTTGGAGGGTCACCCAGCCATCCCTCGTAAGCCATCTAGTTTTTATGATACCAGTATCTTTAAAACTGAGCTGCTACAGTCCTTGAAAGACAGACACATGTAACACTCACACATGCAAACACACAGACAAACATGCAACCATCGCATGATCCTTTTTAGGCCTACTCCTGGTGGAGATAATGATGATGCCATGGATGCAACCCATATGTCTATAAGGAACAATTTAAACTCAGTTTAGATGTGGATACACCCATAGAAGCAGCGTGGCACAAATTGTAAGTGGAAAATTTGGCAAAAAATTGGTTGTAGAGGTCGTAATACTCCAAATACTGGTATAAAACACCAAATTCATTACTGCTATTCCTATAATATTATTGTCATAACTGTCATCTATTTATTGTGCTGTTTATCTGAGCATTGCTGCCTTTTGAACATGGCCGCCTTGTTATCTGTCTCCGCTTTTATACTTAGATGTATACATTTATTACAAGTTTCTAATGGTGCTTCTATTGTGTCTTTCATTCTTCTACACTGGGACTTGAGTACTTCATTTTGCTGTTATTTTGTTCTGGAATGACAGTAAAGGCATCCTTATCTTTATCTTTATCCAGATATGTTGGATAGGTGTAGATTGACACTAATATAAACTCCATCTTACTCAGACTACATCACCCCACAATGTTGAAAAATAGTTTTTCACCTTGAAAAAAGGACGTCAAATCCATAAAGTCATACTTTTAATATATGATGCAGGAGGGTATCAGCACCAATAAAAACTAAAGAACTATGAAACATTACTACTGCAATTTCTCCTGCGCTGGGTCCTTTTTTGAGGTAGATTTACTTGACTATAATAGCTTTCATCCATAAAGCGCAACATATCTATACGCCTGTCTTCCAGCCCACATAGAAACAGTCACCCCTCTTTAATCTAAGCAATAATGAGTCATAAACTCAACACCTTCTGCTTTGTGCCTCTCACTATACAATATGTCCACCTGGGGGCTCTCTGCTCCCACTCCAGCTGCCAAATTAGATTTTATGGACCTGTCTGTCAACACAATTCTCCCTTTATCTCTCCCCCTTCTCATACATTTTATCCCTTGTGGTCTTTATTTCATTATCTCCCTCTTATTGCTGTACTTTTCTACTCTCACTTCCCCACATAATTCTCAATCGGTTATTACAGTCCAGGCATTTAGTGTAAAATATTTAAAATATTTCTGTATTACATTTGAATAATCTTGAAAAATAAGCAGTATGCTTTAAATTGCTTTGATTTGATTTGCTGCTGAGCCAGTTGGAATAAAAGCCAGAGGAGACAAAAGGATAGAAAGAAATAATTAAATATACTCTTATGAGCAGTTACAGCTCAACATTTTTTTTCAGCAGCTGATACTGCCCCCCAGTGGTCAAGATTGTTTTTACAAAGCACCTGCACCTATATATATATATATATATATATATATATATATATATATATATATATATATATATATATATATATATATATATATATAGTATATATGTCTATGTATAAAGATGTATGTACATGCATATATATCTTAGCCTTGATTTTCATTACTGTGTCAGAAGTGTCACATTACAGATAGACAGATACAATATCTTTAAAGTCCTCAGTCACATTAAAGTGATGGTATTTTTATTGTGTGAACGTATTCTCTGTTTGCCATTTTTACTCATTGTATTTATGTAGTTGTTCACATTTACACTTGCCAATTAAACTCTGACTGCACACTGTGTCACATACAAGGCTGAGAGTTAACATAATGACCTTTCCAGTGCTCTCTCCACTGTACTCTCGCTCAGTGAATGTTTCTGCATGACACCCTGTCATGTCACATGTCTCTTTAGTTCCACAGGCTGAATGGAGCTTTCACGAACCATTTCATTTGACCTTTGTCTTGTTATTGGAGTATGTTCACCGTAGTCATTTACTAGTTAAAGTCCCCCTCCACTCAAAAATAGTTTTTTCTTCTTGTTCCTACAGTTGAATGTTTGAGCTTCACTGTGCAGAATGATGCATGAGCAGATTTCTACACTAGAAGGATGTTTTCACATTTGTCAGCTGAAAGAGTTTTCTCTGTGCTCATTCAGAATCTGACTTTAATGGACGGGCCTGCATGCATTATTTGTGACACCACAACTAGTTTGGAAGTCAATCCTGGTCTAATTTTCAACTTAAACAAATGTGATGTATAAATTCCAGTCTCAGTGCATGTGCCCTGATTACAGTAAAGCACACATCTTGTGTGAAGTAGGAAAAACTTTTTTTTAAAACTTTTTTAAATATGGATTGTAATGTGAAATTTGCACTTTTTAATGCAGGAAAATGTATCAGACACACATTATTGTTGCAAACAGACTATTTATGTCTCACCTGTCACATGTATGGAAAAAGAAATACATCTGAAGAAGTTAAAAGTCCAGAGACCAAAAGGTTTTGTGATTCATCAGGGTCATCCAGGCCACAGGCTGAAACGTGTCAGTCTCACAATAAAGCTGTTAACAATATAAGTAAAAATGCGGATTAAACTGAGAAGTTAAAGGACATGAGTGTAGGACTTAGTGGCACTTGAAGTTAAAGTTTATGGTAGATAACATATGTGCGTTTGTCTTGTAAGCTGTTTCAGTGACGTCCGTAACATATGTAACATACCATTTTTATTGTGATCCTTATCCTAACCCTACCCAAACTAGAAACATGGCAGTTCAAGACATCGGCTTGCATGGAAGAGGATCTGCTCCCTCTGTAAATATAAATGGCTCATTCTAAGATTCTAAGCTAACAAAAACACAACAACTCTTATTTTCAGGTGATTATACACTAATAAAAACATACTCATGAATATAATATTCCATTTTTGCCATATGCTGCCAATAGATCCCTCTAAATCATACATGCTGGACCTTTGATGCTATGCTTTACGTCAGCATAATGCATTGTATGTCTCCCTTTTTGTGTTCATTGTCTGTCCAGATGGCTACAAATGTTTTAATTAGTGTGTTAATGTATGTGTATCAATTTCTGATTTGAATATCAATTCATAGGAGGATAAAAAAGAGCTGCATCACTTTGTCCTGTTAACTGTTAAATGTGTTCATATCCAAGTTAAAGTGCTTTTTTAATAGTTTGGACATTGAAATTTGGGTAAATAAAGCCCCCAATTTGAATAATGTTATGCACAGTCCCTCACAAACCCAATAATATTAACATGTGTCTATCAACAACCACCAACAACCAGGCCTTTTATATCTGATGGACACAAAATGTTTTTGGTAATACCTAAATATGTGTATCTAAATATCCACCCCAGCCAGAGCCTGTTCACCCTGCTGCTGTCTGGCAAGAGATACAGAAATACCCACTGCTGTACCACCAGACCACAGAGCAGCTTCTTCCTTCCGGCTGTGAGACTCCTTAATTAATCCTCAGCACTCCTCCATGCAAAATAGTTTGTTTTAAATTTATGTCCAAGACTTATAGTTTATTAAACCAATCTACTTTGCACAATTTTTGCATTGCTTTTAAGTAGCAAAAAGGGAACTACAACTTCTTTTACAACCCAGAGTTGTAAAATTATAAATAAATCTACATTTACCTTGAAATGTAGTTGTTGTAAACCTATAAAAAGTATGGAAAAGCATACCAAGCTTTTGAGAAAACGTAGGTTTTTGGAGTCCAAATATTGAGATGTGAGATGGATGACAGCTGGCATTATGTGGAGCTCAGCTGTGGAGTAGGCAGTCAAATCAAGGAGAGTACCCACTGGCACTGTTTCAGCCTCTTCATTAATCAGATTCATCATAATGAGTGTGTGTACGTGTGTGTGTGTGTATATGTGAGTGTGTGTCTGTGAAGGGCTGCAGGAGAGAAGGACAGGGTGGAAGACGGAGATAGATAGATAGCGAAGGAGAGTCAGAGCGTTTGAGGGATGGAGAGAAGAGGGACTGCACAGTGTCACGTACACTCCCTCATACTTTTTCACAGATCTGATGGGACACGGGCCGGGTGTAAACAAGCTGTAAATTATCCCAAAGCTGGCACATGATGCAGTCACCTCAAATCTGCAGAGGAGGGTGAACGAGGATGCCACAAATGCTCACAGTGTGGGACGCAGTCACCGTCCCCCCCTCCTCCATTCTATCACTGGAGTACTGCAGCACTGGAGGGTTTCAGTCCCATAAAACATCAGCGAATGAGAGCCCCTGACAGGTCCTCACAGTCCTCCACCACTCAACAGATGTGAAATGGCCTGATAGGTTCCCCAGAGAGATGAAGAGCGGGATGGATGGAGGGGGAGAGGAAGAAGAGAGGAGTACAATGGTGAGGGGAGGCAGGGGGTCATGAAGACGGGTGATGTAATTGTGTGTCTGCACAGGGCAATATGAACTGACAGGTGAATGACAACTGCTCTCACTGATTTACACATTTTTATGATTGTTTTACTGAATAAATGCAGAAGTCTTGCTTCAGGTTTTTGGTACTTATTCCAACAGTCGTAATGTGTCTTATGGAGCTACAGCTCCCTCTAATGAACACTGATGTTACTACATTATAATACCTGTACAATGTGCAGCTTTGAGTTACAATGCTGTTCACCACACCATGGCAGGTAAACGCCATGTGTCTCAAACTCACTGTCAACTTTTCAGGAAAAAGGGTTTTAGTTTTGTTTTTTAGCTTCATGGCAGTCATTTTTTCTTTACTTAAATGAGTTTTAGAGGTTTGTCTTTAGCCTGAGAACTTTCTCAAACCATGAAGGAGCATTTTAAAAACGATAGTTGGCATGTTTTTCATTTAACAGCCAAAATATAGTATTTGCTTTGATTTTTTCTGTTGACATCTCACATTTTAATATAATCACACCGTCAAAGTAGGTTACCTTGATGGGTGATTTATTTGGAGGGTTTTGACCTGATATGCTGCTTGTCAGAGTTCATCTGAACGAGAAGCCTACAGATAACTTTGCAAACAATTTTCCCTTTTTGGCTCCACATTAATGTTTGGAAAATAGCAATTTCAAAAACAGAATGAATAAACTTTCCACACTAACCAGAAATAATTAAACAAAATTAGAAAGTAGAGTTTCAAGTCTCCATTGTGAATAACAAACTAAAACTAATATAAAACATGATGACTGAACTGTTCATTTATCCACAGGCAAACTCCATCTATAGCTAATTAATAAAAGTAATCAGTCTGCTAATAGTGATTGCTAACTTGATTTTGTAAGTTTCATTAGTTTGCACTGCATTTCATTACAACAAATAGATAAAGTAAAGCTATTTATCAGTTTTAAAAATGCATTTTGCTGTTGTTACTCTTTAACACCTACTAACAGTCCTTTAAACTGTTTCAATCTTTATGGGAAAGGTTGGAAGGCATGTGTCGGTGGGTAAAAAGCAATGTTATTTTTTTTCCTTTTTTGTTTTGTCATGTTTAAACCAATTATGTCTAATGCACACCTGGTAGACAGGTGGGAATATGAAAATGAAATGCAAAAGAAACTGAAAAGAACCTGCACAATGTCAGAACTTCATCTATGTTTTCAAAACATTGTAGAGCTATTAAACTCTGCGTGCACTGCAAGTATAGTAATGCAATTCTACTGGTGACAGTATACATACACTGCACATTATTAAAGTACTTTTACTTTACTTGAGTATTTCCGTTTAATGGTGCTTTATAGCTACTTATGCTCCAGTACATTTCATCTAAAAATATACATCACAAAAGACAATGTGATAATGTTATAAAAAAAATTGCATTATTCTAGATTAAAGGTCCTGCACACATGCGCAGCTGTTTGTTATGTGGCTGATCATGACTTATAATCAGTCACATAACTAACACCTCTGGAGTTGTGTAATGCTATATTTGGATTTTTATGTATTCACCAAACTCCATACCCTAACAAAACAGACAAAGTTGTAGCTTTTCCTGCAAAAAGACTGACAGGAGAGTGAGGCAGATGTCTCTGCAGGCCTGCAAGTTCTGTAAAAAGATTTCATGAGGCAAAATAAGTAAAAGTTCCACAAAGTTCACATCATGGGTGTGCAGGGTCTTCATATTACCATCTTAAAAAAAAAATCTTTTTGCTTAAGATACATAGCTTATGTAAACAAGATCCACATTTTGAGTGAATGATAATAATTTATGCCCAAAGTCCTTAAGTCCTTTAAAAAAAAAAAAAAAAAATCTTTTGGTACTTTGAGGGCTTAACATTGCCCCTTCTACATAATGAATACTTTGGGTTTGGATACTTTAAGTACTACAAGGGGTTTAAACTGGTTATGAAACAGTTTCAGTTTAACACTGATGCCTCTATATGATCTACATAAGCAAAAAAGACCATCTGCAGGAAGATATGGCTATTTCTCTATAGCTATTCTGCATGTCTGCCATCAGGCTGGATTCTCCTTGAAATAAGATGAAACAAGCAGGGGTTCACATTTTCCTGGAAAAGTTGTTAGCCATTTTAAAAGAGGCAGGAAATTTGAAAGTTCACAGTGTGAAAGTTCCTTGTAGGTGATTAAAAGTACATTTTGCTGCTTCTGTGCTTTTTCTTTAGTAGAGTAAATCTTAGTGCAGGACTTAAGTAACAGACACTAACAGAGTATTGCTATGAATAAACAATCTACATAGTTCTTCCATGACATAATAGGTTAAAATGTTACAGTATTATGAGATTATTAATAAATTATATAAATTGATTGAGGGAGTCAAACACACTGTTGCCAATAATGACACCTTAGAAGTTCAATGTCTGAGTGGTTTATTAGAATAAGAAAGTTGACATAGAGCAAAGTCTCCATGCGGAGTGACAGGCAGAGCTCAGGACAATGTGGAGAATGGTGAACAACTGCTGGAGTGTGATTGTGTGTCTGTGTGTGTGTTTACTGTGTCTGTGTGTGTGTGTGTGTGTTGCATGTGCATGTGCGCTGTGCAGTTGTCGGAGGGTGCATGCACGTGTTGCTTTTTGCGTGACGACAGACAGATTTCTTCGCGGACACAAGCACACACATTTGCATGTACTGTACAAATTCACACGTCGCTACTTCTGTACACACACAGAGGCTGTGTCGTCATGCAGCTACTGCACTTAAATTACATGTAAGCATCAAGGTTATGTACACGTAGTAGGGACATGTGTTGTCATCTGATGACAGCCCGCCCCGAGGGTCCCTGGGGCGACGGCGGGTGGGGGGCGGCTAGCCTCTGGTGAGAGCCACAGGACGGCGGGGTCCTTCACAGTAGCAGGAGACTCCACTCGGCAGGAGAAAAGTGAAATCTCTGTTTGAACCTTTTTGAGCCTGTATGAGTTCATTTATTCTTTATCTTCTCTTCTTCTTCCTCTTCTTTCCTTTCAGATTCAACATCCAAACAGGACACAACACCTCAGTGCTGCTCACAGTACTGTTTCATTGTCACAGTCAGTATAATAATAATAATCATGATAGTCATCAGTTTCATCTTCATTGTCATTGTCATCAAATCCGGCACACCAGAGAATTGAAATTGAAATCATATACAATAATATTCCATATAATTTCAAACCAAATATCTACCACGGAAACAAACTATAGAAAAAACAAACATGACAGAAATGATCAGTGCTGACTAAATACATCTACAACTTTACAAAAATGCAAATGTTGATTTTGTTTTCGCCTTGTTTTTGTGCTTTTTTTCCTCTCAGATAGATGTTGGCTTGGAAGGGAGCAGTTTCATGTCACTATCTCCCAAGTGCGATGATTTCATACAAGTTAGCCCCCGTTTCTGGACTCTTTCTAGGGCAGAGAGCACATACAGGGCAAGATGGCAGTAATTGGCTGGGGGGCATCGCATCACTGGGGCCACACGACGGCACATACAACCCCAACACACAAAGGCATGGTCTCTTTAGCACAGACGCAGACACAACCTGATAAATAAGATAAAACAGACTGGGTCACGAGGGCTGGGTGGGAATTTCATGTGTGTGTGTGTGTGTGTGTGTGTGTGTGTGTGGTGTGTGTGTGTGTGCTGATATGTGCAGTGTAGAGATAAAGATGGCGACTGTGTAGTACTGGAGGCAATATGCGCTACATTTAACAAAAAACTCCAAACAAAATCATTTCTAAGCAAAGGAAAGCAATTTCTCGCATGAGAGGCTTTGAAAATGTCAAAAAAATTGTAACACATTAAGGGCCTGATGTGAAATAAAGCAGGATTTTGTGAATTACTTTGATTTCTGTTTCTGTCAGCGGCTCATTAAATTAACTGGTTAACCTTCGATAGTGACAAACAGGACGAAAGAACAGGTGTATATTAGGTAGAGATGTTATGTGTGAGAGTTTGTGTGTATGTGTGCAGAGAGATAGTGTGAGTCTGTTAATAATGAAAAGGGGCTTGAAAAGAGAAGAAGACAAAGTGCAGCAGTTGAAATAGGAGGAGGAAGGAGAAGACGTGTATAGAAAAGGGAAGATGATGGATTTAATGAAAAGTCTGACTTCCAGGAAGTTACACCTGAATTCTTTAGATGCTCTGTAATGTTCAACTAAGGTCATCAGATTGACCTTCACCTCCTTAGTTACTGTTGCTACGTCTGTAAAGCTTGTCATTCTTGCAGTGCAGTTTACAGTGATAACAGTGGCAGAATTAACATCAAAATTGGCAGTTATTTTTTAAACATTTCGACTGTGGATTTTGTGGGCTAAAATAATGAGTCTCACTAGCAGCGTAGGTAGCTAATGTAACCTTATCTTAATACTGAAACTCTTTGGCTGGATTGCACCAACAAGGATGTTTTAATTTTTAAACATGATTAAATCATGGTTTCACTTTAAATTATCTTGCACCAAAACCTTAAGCTCAAATTTTAACAACAATCCAGTATTAACTTTGAATTTTAAAGTTCAAAAAGTTTAACTTTTAAAATGACTGCCTTTTTAAGATGAGTTGAGGAAAAAAAGTCAAGTTGCTCCATTCATTTCTCAAAGGAGGAGAAATGAGAGATTCTCTGATCAGCCATCATGAGCAGGCTAACTTGGCTAACTAACCTTTTAGCTAGTTGGAAAATAATATAACGTTTTATTAACCGTGAATACCCTAGGAAGAGAACCCGAATAAGAACTAATCTAACCCGACTTAGACTTAAGAAAGCGAGCCATAGAGAGATGTGTTATCATTGCCCACATTGATTATGCACCAGCCCACATCCTCCTCCTCAAACCCCACACATAATAAATCAGATTTTAATCCCAAGCCATAAATTTGGCAAATGCAGAGGTATCTAACACAAGTTTGTCTGGAGGTAATAGTACTGCAAGTGCAGATAAAGACAAAGTCTAATCCATTCCTCACACATTCTCATGTTTTAGGTTTTTGTAGGAAAACAAAAAAGACATCACCCTCCAATGCACAGCACTTTGACATGTTAAGAAATGCAAAGGCCTGCAGTGTCTAGCTATGGTTACTAATCTTTGATTAGAAAGGGGCTTTTTCGGAAGAGGGGCTTAATGAAGGGTCAGGTCTGCAGTCAGTAACATAACATCATGTACAGTACCTTTCCTAGAACCAGTCACTGTCAGCCTATTTCAAGCCTGAGCTCTCTTTCTGATGTTAATTCAATTGCACCCCGAATTTGGTTAAAGGGCCGACAGAATGCGTGTGTGGCTGGTGGTTTGGTTTAGTGGAGGGGGTAAGGAGCTGGTTGAACGTGCACCTCCCTCTCAACACTGATGTGTCTGTAGTAATCTTCTCAAGGGCTCATCAGGCCATTAGAGGGCCGGGAATGTACTTTGCCTAATCAAGCATGTTTAGTGAAACACCGGAGGAGATGCAGAGCGAGGACACGGCTGGCTGGGCAGGCCGTCCGAGACAGAGAGGCCTCATTCACACACACACACACACACACACACACGCACAGACAAGCAGCACTCAGGTCACAGCAGAGATGGAGACGGAGAGATGAGGCTGGTGGAGGGCTCCATATCCTCAATACTAATGACCTGTTTCAGGGTGGAATGTGTAAAGAATACACTGTACTAATGTGGCGAGGCGGTAATGCAGTAACATCATGTTCGCCCGCCTGACCTCCTCCTCTGTCCTTGCTTTCATAAATCTCTTTCACTGGCTTGTCTCATGCAGCACCTCCAGCTCTGGCTGTGTATTTGTCAGTTTGGTATTGAACGAACCTCAATACTGTTTTGGTACCAACGGAGATGTGTTGAAAACTGTCGGCTAGTATTGAATATTTGGTTAGATTTAGAACCTTGTTTACTAAGTTTGATCCAACAGTTCTTGATTTAAATTCTGAAAAAAAAAAGAAAAAAAAAAAGTTCTTGCACTGCTGCTTGTGTTTAGATAAGGTCATTTCATGGTTTACGTTATTAAATGGAAAATAGGACTTTGTAGAAAAATATGTTTATATTTTTCAAACATCTCAACCTTAGTATTACATTAAATATTACATTACATTACATTAAATCTTTATTAATTGATTTTTTTGGCCACTTGGGGGCAGCAGAAATGAGCTGTAAACACAACACTGACGTAATATATATTTTTAAAACTGCAGTAACAGATTCTGAAGTTGACTGTCTCATTCACAGGTTGTGAATTCAGCGATCATCTATCTCACTGACCTGTGATTGGCCAAAGTCATTTTCTAAAGCCTGAAAACAAACCCAAGAGGAGAAGCTAACGTCAATTTATTTCTCAGACCACTTGAATTACATTACGCTTGAGCGTTATGATGGAATTCGTAGCAAGGTTTGTCGTAGGCAACTGGACTTGATAGAGTTCAGTTGCCTACGACAAACCTTGCTACGAATACCATGACCTGGATGACTGAGAACCTTCACAGACATTATGATGGAACTTTTGCTCAATGATGCAAAAAATAACTGCCTACCCCAGCTTTAAGGCGAACATGTTAGCAAAGACTTACCTATCACACCTCCATCTGGATATGGATCAACATTATTATCATTTGGAATTGTGTTTGTGGCCACCTTATCTCTATTTTTGCTCTCCACCATCTCCTGAGTGACTATGTGACTCTTTAGCTGCTCTCTCGACATCACTGTAAATGAGGACACTCCCTCAATGATTCCTCAAGATTAAATAAAGATTGAGTGAAATGAAATGAATGAAATACTCTACTGTGTTCACCAGCTAGTTGCTAACTTTGTCAGCCTTTTGGTGCCGCACGTGTAGCATATAGTTTATTTTATGAGCATTATTGCTGAAAAAGCTGCTAGCTTATGCTTGAGAAATGGCACTGATGAGAGACGTGAGAGTGAACCACATAAGTTTAAGTTCCCTCCAGACAAGTCTCACTTATTTGTTTGATATGGTTTCCACACAGAAAAAAAGTTAAAAGGAGCGAGAAGCACATCTAGTTTTTCTTCCTCACTGACAAATTCTGGATCCGGTCTTGTACCACTGCTTGCTCTAGGCTGACCAATGAAAGAGCAGTGAGCAGTTTCTTGGAGGAAACTTTGGAGAGATTCAGCCATAGGCATACGTGTTTGAACCTAAGTCAGACGATGAGATGAGGAGCCTGTTGTGCTACAAAATCATCAACTAACTTATGTATCAGAATGGTAAGTATAGTTAGCATCTTTCATTTGTTATATTGTTTGATAGTTAGTTTGTAATTGGCGGTGACACAACTAATGCTAACTCTCATTCTCTGTACTGACAAGTCTGCTCTGCACTGGAGGTTTTGAGGCTTCTTTGCCAGTAGAATTGCATATTAGACAGTGATGGCTTTTGAAATTTGTGGCATACCACATCTAGCTTGCCAGGGTACGTGTGAATCTCAGATTTAAGGGAAGTGCACAGATAACTCTTCTTTCAGGAAGTGAACGTGAAAACACCTCTCTGACAAACTTTGCACAGATACAAGTCAGTATAGTCAAGGTCAGACATTTTAGGGGAGTTGAGGGGATCTTTAAGTTGTGGGCCTGAAAACCAAAACAACGAGCTAGAAGATGCTATAAAGCTCCACATTGCCGCTTCAAATGAAAAAGGTTTTTGTGGGAAATGTGTATACTTTTCACATATTTATTAAAATTGCATTCTTCAAATCTGGTGTTATATCAGCATTTGTATAAAAAAAAAAAATCGAAATGACGCCTCTTCTTCTTCTTGTGATATTTTCTAGTAATTTTTCTTGTGTGTGTGTGTATCTACCATCTGACCCAAAGTCCCCGAAGCTTAGCTGAAAGCTTAGTCTAGCTTCTCCATCTTAGCTGCACTTCTTTGTGTACAGTATAATGGTTTAAATATAGTGTACAGCAAGCACTGCTCCCACGCAGGGCTCTGACACTGTTAGCACGGGTTTATGAATGTCAAGCAAAGGCCTGCTTCACAACATTAACAGCTCAATAGAGAAAAGGGAGCGAGGCCGAAGAAAAGAAGAAAGGTGAGAATGAGAGTAAAATTGATCAAAGCTGTTTTTTTGCACTCAATATGAGTAACGCATTCATGGAGACAAATCCACACAGGCCGACAGACTGACACACACAAAAACACCACCACGCCATGACCCAGATGAAAAAAAAAGAGAAGCTATCTCTGGATCTACATTTGAATCGAGAACGGATGAGGACAGACAAAAACAGAAAACATCAAAAGATCAGACAACGGAGTGAAAGAGTAACTCCACACCCAAGTATACCCATGCCCATCTGTTTTCTTTATCCCGCTTTTGTGGTGAAACACACTGAGAGACAGAAAGGGATAAAGCCACAAGGGGATGACCATTGTGACAGTTAGCACTGCCCCAACTCTGGCCTCAGCCCCCGGCTTCAGCCCTCAGCTCCGCCCTACCAGTGAATACCCAGAGTGGGTGAAGCATAAGAGATGCCCGGTCCTGGTTGGTACATCTCACATGACGGATGAAGCTGCTGTCCTCCTCATTGATATTCTGCTAGGCTGCGGCGCTGGGCTAGGTCCCTGACTCTTAACGGCTATTTGTTGCCGCAGTCTCCTCCTGCTTCTGGGGGCACAAAGAGGCTCAGTGTCGGGCAGAAGAGGCTGAATGGAGCTCCCAAGCGGCCGGGCCTCACAGACCCAGTCAGACAGCCAGACAGCCACAGCTCACATTCCCTCCTTCAAATGGACTGCGGAGCCCAGGGGGGCCTCAGGTCAGGTCAGGCAGACCCGGGTATACTGAGAGAGGCAGCTAGGGAGGGAAGAATGGAGGAGAGATATTGTTCCTTTTCCCAGCGCCCTGCTTCTTCTTCTCACATCTCTAAACTTCAGTTTGCTTTGCTGAGAAAACATTATAAAATATCAAATTAAATTCACCTTTATGTGTTTCTTGCTTATTATTGCTTTCTTTCACTCTGTCCAGTGCTGCCTCTGAGGTACTGGGAATCACAAAATATTACAATGGGAGTCTCAAACCTTCACTAGCGACTGGTCAACCACCTCTGATTGCTAAACACATGAGGAGACAAAATCCATTTGTCTCTCTGTGATTGTTTATAAAAAAAAAGGGAAAATAATGTTAACAAATAATGTTACCCCCTCCTTCATTATATAGTTATACTTCACAGTTAAAGACAGGACACTGGTTGGGGTTGTTGTGGCCACTCACATTCACACATACACACAGTCACATCCACACACTGCATGATTCATTGAGCGTCAATGCCCTCTGGCACTGCTACAACAGTTTTAGTCTCATCTGAAATCCATAGTAAAGCACATTGTTGTCTGCTGGATGCCACTGGCACAGAAAAACAAAAGCAGAAACAAAATTTTCACACTCAAACAAGATCCATGGTGTCAAAACGGTGAACAAAATGGCGGAGGGAGACCTTTCACATTTGGCGCTACAAGCGAAATTGTCTTTTTTTTTTTAATCCCCATATGTTCCTTTGAGTTTCCCTTTCCTTTGCACCCCTCTCTTTTACCTCACTGTGTGTCCTGTGGTGTCAAAGTCAAGCTCTGCGGGTCGTACCACTCACAGAGCAGAGGGGTGCACCTCAGATTAAGAGCAGAGGAGCCGGAGATGTGAGGAGAGTTTTCTCCTCTTTTTCAACTCTCTCTTTGTTTCTTTTCTCTCTGTCTCTCTCTTCAGTCAGCTGAATGACGTCAGGACATTGAATGACAGTGAGAGAGGACAGACAGGGTAAGGTTGGACCGGGACAGTGAGTCTGAGGGGTTGATTTATTCCAGTCTGCTGTTGGAGGGAATGGGCATTCAGAGAGAGCTCACGTACTTTGCCTCACTGGCCACTGGGGGTGCGCTCTCCCATATTCTTCCCTAGAAGGTGGCTGAAGTCAGCCAGTTCTCCCAGCCCTCGAGGCCCGTGCATGTCTGGCCTGATGAGGCCCTGACGCTGGGGGTGGTAGGGCGCTCCGTTGTTGCTGTTGTAGTTGAGCGCCTCGTGACTCCAGCGAGGCTCCCCATAGTCCATGTGGGGAGTGGGAGCGGAAACCACCCTCCGTCGGTCGGGGGAGTCCTGCGGCGTGGCGGGGTAGATGTAATCTCCCGCTGAGTTCCTCAGGGTGCCACTGGGACGATTGCCACCGTGCTCCCCTCTCTGGGTGGCGAGGATCAGGTAGCGCTGGCGCTCTGTGTGAGGGGGCAGCATGACCTCCCCCGTGTCCTCTATCCGGACCATCCCTCCACCCCCTCCGCCTCCATGCAGGAACTTGGAGCTCAGGTAGATGACAGAGTTGTTGGGGCAGGGCGTCCCCACGGCGGTGAGGAAGGTCTGGCTCTGGTCCCAGTCAGTGTCTGGGAGACGCATGGCCCGTTTCTGCTGCAGCGGGGTCTGCTCCGGCGTGGGCAGCAAGCCTGGGTCCATCTCTCCTTTGGGCCAGCCGTTGGGCGTGACGAAAGGGTTGTCTGCCTGTGAACGACGCCTCTCACCGCCGCTGGTTCTTGTTACGCTCATTACCGACCCACTGCGGCCCTGCCCCAGCATGCTCTGCTCTTTGTCACTTTTGCGGCGGGCGCCATTGGCTCCAGAACCCCGAGAGTGGCGGTGGCGGTGACTCATGATCCAGCAGACAGTGAGGCCAGAGAGGATGGCTCCTGTAGCGAAGGCTGAAACTGCAGACACCACCAGCAGGTTCACAGACACCAGGCCATCAGGCTCCTCAATGAAACTCTCCTGGAGCAGCATTCCTGCAAAGACAGATACAATCAGTCAACTGGTGGTTAATAGCGTCAGTATTTCCTGTATAAAACATGTGGGAGTTAACAAAAAGCCAGACAAAATGGCCTATTTTCTCTCTCCCCTCCGTGGGTGGGAATGGTCGTATGCTTTCCAGCCAAGGTAGCTCTGGCTAATTGCCTTCATTACGTAAAGTGGATGGTGATTTTAATAGCTATAATAACTGTCTTCCTGATTGAGAATAGCTCTCAACCCTAACATGTTTCACAACATTAGCTTTATGGGGAGAGATGCAAAGTCTGGCATTAATGGTGAGTAATACGTTCAAGTTTTCATAATGTATATTCTGAAAATCTGTCATATTTCCCATCTAGAAGTTTGTGTTATGTACATTAACTCTGACTTACAAGTATTTATTTATTTATTTTTATCAAAAACAACACATATGATGCCAGTTAAAGGAATAGTTTGGATAATTTGATATGTGGATAAAGTACCTATCAATAATCAGTGTATAACCTACAGTAGATGCCAGTCAGCATGCCCCCAGTTTGGAGAAGCAGAAGGAGCACCAGCATGGAAGCTAAGCAACACACTGCTGTGGACAACAAATGGTATTTTAGCAACCTAAAAAAAATCAATATCAGTTTAAAGGTACGCTAGTTTCACAATATTTTAACCAGCAACTCCCATCTTTTAAAGGGTAAAATGACTCATTTCGCCCATGGAGTTTGGTTGGTTTGGAGAGAGCGATATTTGACTTATATAACGGTGGTTTCATGTTGTTTAAAGCTGTTTCATGACAAAGTTAAGCAGCACAGATTTAAATTGATATTGATTTTTTTAGGTGTCTAAACTATATTTTGCTGCTGATGCTGTCCACAGCAGTGCACTGCTTACCAACCTGGGGGTGTGCTGACCAGCATCTACAGTAGTAAATATTCTGACTTTTGATAATACCTTGTAAGACCCCACATCAAATAATCTGAACTATTCCTTTAATTCTCTGGGCACCTCAGAGGCTGCATACTTCTCGATTTAACTTTTTGTATAATGCACAAAAACAGAAAAAGACCTGAAACACCTGAACTTGTTGTCCATGTTGTGAATTTATAAAAAAAAAAGTACTTGTAGTCCGTTTTGCTCAAACAAGTATGCTGATACTTTTCCCACGTTGCATTTAGATGCCAAATCTTTGCAAGGATGAACACGAGGCATCCTGTTTATAGATAAAGGGAACCATATCAGCAGACAAGACCAGGAATTTCTGTATTTCTTTTGTATAAGAACATGAGATGAACTCAACTCCCTGCGAGAGAACTGTTTATGAATTATTGAAGATATGAATACAGCTAGACCACAGCGCGGGCTGCCATGGATCAATTAGGAAAATGCCAGAAGAAAAGTTGTTCTTTGCTGTGTGAGCTCTCGGGACCAACACCAACCAACACAATGAAATGGTGCCAAGGGAAGCAGATTGGAGACAAGCAGAAGAAGGAAAGAGGAGGGCGTTACAGTGAGAGAGGAAGAGAAAGAGAGAGGGAGAGGAGTTGCCTAAAGCAAACTCGAACATTTGGGGCCTTAGACAAACATAGTAATAGCTGTTAAATTACAACACCAATGGCAGCAGAGGGAGGACTGTCTTCACAAGGACAGTGAAATAAATCCTTTCTCGCAGAAAATAAATGGATGTCATTAATAGACATTGGGAGCCACTTACTCACTTACACACAGTGCAGAAAAGCAGCAGAACAAAGAACTGGAGAAAGAATGAACATACAGAGAAAAGCAGCAGATTTTTTTAAACAAACATACATTTATTGAGTGACAAATTCATTTTTAATGGGGACAAATTGAGCTGGTTGTGGTGCAAATACTTGTACAGCCTGGCAGTTAATTAATGTGGCCTGTGGCTTGGCATAATAAACTCTAAACGTTGACATTAAGCTGGGGAATGGCAGCTAAAATCCTGTGAGAGACTGCTAAACTGCTGTGCTCTGCCGGATATACTCTTGTACACTTTACAGTAAAAGGGGCAGTTCACCAAAAAAAGACAGTAAATACTATTTCTACTCTTACCCACAGTGGAATCTATCCAGTTACACGTAATTTTCTGAGAACATCAGTCCTAACAGGAGAAAGCTCAAAGCTGCTTTGTGTTGGTTGAGCACAAATAAAAATCTAATTTTCAAAGCTCTCCAGTAACACCTCTTTCCAAAAAACAAGCCACTAAACAGCCACTAAAGAATAACCCCAGGCTTTGTTTTGTGCTCTTTCCCACTGTGAGAAGATGCTGGCAAATGCGCTTTTGTAAAAATAGTTCCAAATGAAAAAACAAGAACATTAATTTCTCTCGGTGGCCTTGGCCCAAAGCTTTTCCAAAGACACAATTTCAATGACCTCATAGTGAACAAAAAGAAAGAGCAAGACCACAAAAAAGCGCTAATATGGTAACAAAGAGTAAGAGTCAACTAGCTGCTCTTTCAGGCTGCAATGCTAAATGCATCCATCAGTATGCTAACATGTTCAAATAGTCATATTTCCACTGGTACAGCTCGCCTAAACTCAACTCCATTCAACTGTACTTCTTTGTTGGTTTTCAACTGTGGGTAGTACCTGGTACTATTTGGTATCACCCTGTGGTTCCAAGCCAGCAGAGCCAATACTAAAAGATGACAAGACTGCAGACCACTGATTGGTCAGGTTAGCGTAGCGTACTGAGTGTGTGGTTGAGCAAGCAGAGTAACAGTGAATGTGAACTGAGCAGAGTAAAAGGTGAGCAGCAAAGTTGTCACTCTGACAATAAAAGCATGGTGTAGGTTATAGTTTTATGGGGACTAATGGCTGCAGCTTCTCAATACCAAAGTAAAGGTCTTGTGTGTTGTTTCCAAACTGCTGTACTATTGTTGCTATGACGATAAACTCTGCCTACTTTGAGGAAGTAGGCTACTATTTGCGATGGAAATGTACCAAAAGCGATTAAAGTAGAGGTGAGGCAAGATGGGCCACGCCAAGTGGAAAAACAGCTAATGACAATGCTAACAGGTATATGGTGAAGCAATATTTAACAGTTTCAGCATTTCAGTTTAGCCTGGTAGCATGATTACATTTGCTAATTAGCACTAAACACAAAGTAGAGCTGAGACTCATGGGAGAGTCAGTGGTTTTGCAAACTAAAATACTGCGCATAACGTTGTGACCTGATGATAGTGTCAAATAAAAAAAGGATCACCCAAGTTATTACATTTCATTCTGAGGGGATCATGAATATCTTTACCAAATTAGATATTTCAGTCTGAGCCAGAGTGACGTTGCCATCCCTAGAGACATGCTGGCCAAAAATATCACTTTGACCTTAAAAAAGATTTATATATAAAGAGGAGAGGAACCTTGTCTGTGTTTTTCTTTTATTTATTCAGACATCTGGTTCATTGCCGGGCCCCACAGCAGTGGCTTTAAAGCAAAGCTAGACTCTAGAAAATGAGGTCTGGGAGAATATTGCACATAATATTGGGTTGGCCAGTAAGGGATAGCAAGAGCAAATTTATACATTATAAAATGATTCATAGAGATTACTGGACTACAGTCAGACTTTTGGTCTAATTCAAACCAATGAGAGCTGGAGAGCTGTATGGGTACTCTTCTACACCTCATGTGGGACTGTCAAATTTTCCTTCCATTTTGGACCTGAGTGACTGGGACAATGGAGGACTGGTTGGATTAGCCCTCGCCGAGCACACCTCGTTTTTGCCTGCTTGGTGACAAATCTGTTCTACCAGCTGGAGTTACAACGGCACAGCTTGTAATATGTAATTGAAAGCCTCAATGTATGTCATGTAATGGGGCGTGGGGGGGGGGGTGTTACTTGTCATTTTCTGACTGGTTTTGTGTTCCTTGGTTCTTTTTCACCGTAAACGTATGCTTGATGCTGTCACGGTTCACGGCGTTAAAGGAAAAAAAAATCTGCATGACGAAAAAAAGGAAAAACTGCACTGTAAAAAGTCCAGGTAACAAATGACAACAATTAAATTTAATCATTTATCGACTGCTTGTCACTTACAATTTCATCTTATAGCTTGTACAATACATCCTCCATACTATCAATCCAAGTCCATACTCTCAACAAGTTTGCTGTTTCCATTGACTGAAACCTTGCATTAATCAACTGGCCTTGTTGGTCAATCAATGTCCTTTTCAGCACTAATTAGTCCTTTATCACCAATCCAATAAGCTGAGTGATACACGTGGACACAGGCCTGAGTTACAGCCTGTTAATTATGTGACATGCACAGTTCAGTTCAGTTCAGTTCACCATCAGACAAATCCTCCTGAAATACTGGAGATCACATTTTGATCAGCGGGATTGTGTTCAGTCTTAAAGCGTATTTATTTTTAATTTCTTTGTTTGCGTGATGCCACAACCTCTTCTTTGCTCATTTCCTTTGAACTTCTTCTTCTTTCTTTGCTCTTCCATTTACTTCATCACTGCTTCTGAACACTAATCACATTTCCATCTAATATTCTGATCTAAAATGGGAGTGTCGGAAGAATTTTTCATTTAACATTCTCATGAAGTAAGTCCTTGCATGTGGCTTGAATTATGATTCTAAAGTGATTATCTAACTGAGTATTAGGTTTATTTAGGAGGTTAGTTTTGCCCAGCGGGATGTAAAAACTTGATTGCTCAAATATCTCAAAATTGCTCTGAACGCAGATGGCAGCTTATAATTCAGATCTCACGACATGTCTTCCTTCACTCCGTGCCTTCATACTGTCACACAGCCAGCTTGTGGTTACACAGGCTAACATGCACAGACCAGACATTCGTCTTTGTGTATTCATTTAAGTACCCATGTTCTTCTTTGTTTATATTGAATTTGGCATTTGTTCATTGGGAGTCCTTTTCTCCTTGAGCACGTTGTTGGCATCTCTGTTGCAGCAGCCTAAACATAACCCTGATTCCTGCTGTATTTATTTTCAAGTTTCAGGCCAATATTCAATTTGGAAAGGCTGCCAGTTTCAATCACATTATCGCTCCTCTCCTCAGTAAAAAGGGTGTTCTTGGGGGCAGCAGATGCGACACAAAGAAAGGCATTTGGAGGTTATCAGCGTGTTCATTTACAGTGCCCACACACCACACACACACACACACACACAAACACACATACTGCAGAAGTTTGAGAAGTCAGGTAATGAATTGATTCATTTTTTTCAATAAACCACAGCCCTGATGACTTTGTAAACAAAAATGACGCGCAGCGACCGCAGAAAATTCAGAACAAGGCTGCAACATAACGGGGTAAAACCACAAATCTCCTCTCACACACATCACATCACATCTGGAATTGCTCTTGCTGTACTCAGCAGCAGAGGTTGTAGATATTTCTCTGACATTTACCTCAACTGTGGTCCAGGGTTGCTGTGTGGCACTTTAGATTAAATTCTGCACGGTGCAATAATACCACTGTCATCTTCATGCAGGAGGAAAGGTCTTGACAAGTGTGTGTGAGTGTGTTAGTATAGCTTTCTGTGTGTGTGTGTGTGTGTGTGTGTGTGTGTGTGTGTGTGTGCGTGCGTGCATGTGCGTATAGACTTTTCAGCTTTAGTAAGGAGACTGACTGGCATTCTCACATTTAAAATGCCTCCTTATTACATGGTTTTCTTACATCCTCGATTCTGATTGGTCAATTACAGCATTCTAAAGTCTCTTATTTATGTGTAGCAGACCCAATGGAGAACGTGGCTATGGAAGCAGTAATGATTGACTCTGAAGGACCACGTCATATCACATCAATCAATGGAAATGTTCAGTTTAATGTGAATTATAATGCTAAGCAGGCTAATCTTAAGACTGATACAGCTTTTACGTTGCTACAGACACAGTTCCAACTGTACGTACTATGGTTTAGAAATTATTTCTAAATCAGTAAAATCATATTTAAATCATTATTTTGTGTCAAAGTATTGATTTCTTCAGTAAGTAGCAGTGTAATAAGCAGTATAATGTAGAATGAGCAGGTCAAAGAAATAAACCCCTTCAGGGTGATTCAAGTCCTGCATCACTCTGTAGTGGTTTCTCCGTGACTCACTCACTCCATTACATTATCCCTACTTTACTTTCTTTCTCTTTGACACTCAGATACGTTGTATACTGTTTAGTGAATTTCTCTTCTTTCTTAGTTGCACAACATGCAGAAGAAAATCTTTCTCCAGCGACATTAAGCTGAAAAAGCCAATGAAAACGAAAGGGTGGATGAACAGATTTGGTAGTGTGTTTGTTTGTGTGTGACAGCAGGCAGGTTTGCCTGCATCCTACCGAGAGGTGACAGTAGAAGCGGCAGCAGCTTGTGCGCTCTCTCCTCCCTTCAACTCTCCTCTCCTCTCCGAATCCTGCTCACTTATTAAAGCTTAATAGAAGCCAACGGGCCTGCCTGTCAGCCTGACGCACACTGAGCTGCTTGTCTCGAGGCTTCCAGCTCCAATTACAGCGTAACAATGAGAGGAGAGGAGAGGAGAGGAGAGGAGAGGAGAGGAGAGGAGAGGAGAGGAGAGGAGAGAGCGCACAAGAGAGGGGGTGCTAGTTAGGTTGAGGAAAAGGGAGGAGAAGTAAGGAGAGAAGAGGACATGACACAGAAGAAGAGAGAGGAGGAGATGGCTGAAGAAAAAGGAAGAGAGGAAAGGAGGACATAAGTCAGGATTAAAGAGGTGAAGTGGGTAGAGAAAAGGATAGAGGAGGGGAGAAGAGACCTAGTTTGTGGAAAACTGGATTGATGGAAAGGCCATTTTAGATATTCATATATATATTTGATATATTAATGCAATATACAACATGTATATTGTATCTATATATAATATACTGTATATTGCATCAGTGTCAAATTCAAAGAGCAAAGGAGCTGGCCCATAGTTTCATTTTCTCTTTGGTATATAATTTCCTTTGTCTCTAACCCACAGTCATCTGTTCCTTAAAACCCCGTACCGTCCTTCCCTCCCTCCAATCCTCTTGTTAGCTGTTAATCCTCTCTCTGCATCTCCCTCTCTTACCCTCCTCTCCTTTGATCACTAAGGGTGGCAGCATGATGGGAGTAATGACTTAAAAATTCAAAAAGAGAAGTAAAGAAACTTTAACTCGCACACTTTCAAATCAAGGTCGTTCCCGCACGATCACATTTAATATCAGCGCAACAAAGTGACGCTTCCGTTAACAAGGCGATCGTGACAGCTGTGGCCATGTTAATCGGAGTGATTTTCTGAGGATGCCTCTAAGTTTTCCGCTCTCTTTTTGCCCTCCTTTCTGCCGGTGAGGAAGGGAAATTAATGAAAAGCCCTGCTAGCTCTGTGCCAATTGTTAAACATTTCCCTTGATTAGAGCTCTGGCAGAAGACTCTGTGTATCTGCGCGGCCCATGCTCACAGTTTGGCGGTGCTGTCGACAATGGCCTTGTGAACATGTGTGTGTGAGATAAAGTGAGAGGCAGATGAAGGGGAGGATTTTTAACCCACCATCAGCGATGTTGATGTTGATTAGAAGCACGCATCCAAAGGATAATCACGGTTTATAACAACTTGGGTCTAATTTACATAGTTTTGTCCATCATTTCCATTGGGTATGATTGTGATGTGCTCATCAAAGTAATTGTTGAAATCTGGGAACACTGCAGCATCACTACAATGAAGTCTGGCAAGAAACACGACAATCAGATGAGCCAGAAAATCTAAACCGATGGTTCCCAAGATGGGAGACCCTTCAAAATAAATCTTAGGGGTCAAGGGATATTTGACAAGTTAAGAAGAAAAACATATTCATACTACACATAATTATACTCATTTTTTCTGATGTGTCTCAACTCTGTTGTTTCTTCCAGTGAACAATTGTATGTCTCCTTGGATTTTAACAACATTGACGCACAACTTCACTTGGTCTTGAGCCCTTTGATTTGAAAATACTTCCTCCAAGTGCAAAGACGAAAAAGTATTTTAAAAAATGTGCCATGAATCAATTCATTTCCCTTCATTTTCGGAATCAACAAATGGGGTCCAAATTTAACACCCGCCAAGCACCTAATGCAGGTACATTTTCTGTTTGGCAACTAAATCTCAGAAGGTTATCCACCATACTGCTGGGTAAATGTTTTTTTTCTAAATATTTGGGGGGATTTTATGCTTCAAATTGTTAGGACAGCTGAGGTGAGGACAAGAAAGGTGGAGAGAGTGTGGGGGAATTACACACAGCAAAGAGCAGCAGTTGGGTCAAACCCACTGCCGCTGCAGAGGACACTTTGCCCTGGTACAGGGGGTGCATGCTCCACCAACTGAGCTACCAGGGATCTAAACAGTCATACATAGCCATACACCTGTCTTTTCTTTCTTGTTCATTCACTACAGAACTTTTAATAATTAGATGTTAAAATCATAAAATCATAACAATATTCCATTCATTTCCAGATTTTTAAAGTTCTTTTAAAAGTTGTTAAAATGGCATTACATTTAGTAAATCTTAAAGTTTAGGATTTGAGACTTGACTTGTAACTTGACTCGGGACTTGAGTGCAAAGACTTAAGACTTACTCGTCACTTGAAAAACAATGACTTGGCCCCACCTCTGTTCTAAATGGGATAGTTCAGCTGTTCTCAACACATACTGTAGATACACTATATATGTGCAACTTGTGATGAGGAAGCTTGATTACACACCGCTTGGCTGAGAAGGGTTACAAGCCAAAAAGGTTTGGATCAATGATCTAAATATTTTTATTGAATAGTAAAACTGAGTTAAAAATGTGTGTCATTACAACTACTACAAGTAGAGATGTCGAGTTGAAAAAGCCCACCTGCTAACTGGATATTTCCATTTGCCATTTGCCTTTGTTTTCTCTTCCAGAAAACTTTGGGCAACCTGGGGTTTTCTTTAAAACTTGTATGATTTTTCTGACTTCTCGTGTTCCTCATCATGTTGGACTCTTTATAATGATCTGCTCTCAGACCTCAGCAATTAACTTGGTGAGGTCACATCATTTGATCTCAGTGGAGATGGCAGCTTAGAGAGTTGTACCATGAAACTCAACACTAAAACATAATGTCAAGCCCTTATTTTGAACATGGCATTGTAGCTAAAAAGAAGAAGTAACTCAAGCAAAAATATCAAAGTCTAACAGGGGAAACCAGAAGCCTCAGCGTAATAAAGATTCACTTTCAAAGCAGCTGCCCAAAGGTAGCTAGAAAATGGACACCTTTGCTCAAAGACCACCAGAGGACTGGCATTAGGAAACTGTTTACTGAAGTCATAAATCAAATAAGAATCAGGCTCATTTTACCATAAGGATACATACGATCTGACTTCTTCTATTAACCAGTGGCATCTCCCCCTGCTGGCCATTAGAAAGAATGCAGGGTTAAGTCACCTCTGCATAGGCTTTGCTTTCTAGACCACGTGCAGAACTATGAATGCCAACTAGGAGCATCCATCTGAAAATGTGTGCTGTGCTGTTATACCCATATTTAGATGGGTATAAACCCCCTGTCTGCAATGGGTGATTTTTCACTCCTCAATTGAGTGCGGCCATCTGAAACAGCTGTAAACACTTTTGATTTCTGGCATGGTCCCACAATATGTTGTGCAAACTAGTTCTTTTCAAGCATGAGAGAACCTTTATTGTTACTGATCGAAATGATGACGAAAACTACAAAAATTGACAGATGTTGTAATAAGCTAAAATTATTCTTAAAAAAAAACACTGGAACCAAAATGGCATCAAGAGGCCAGTTTCACCTGCTCACTTTCTACACAGGTTTTGATTACTGTCGGAAGGTATTAGTTATTTTAGACGTAAACAAATAACTATTTATGGCGTCCTTCCGTTCGATAAGTTTCTTAATCAAAGCCCAGGCAAGGGAACTTTTATGCAGTTTGAGAGCTGGAATACACGTATTAGAACCACAGCACATCAAAACAGAACAAAGAGACTTCACAGCGTCCCGGTGGACCTGTCGATGCCACAAGCACACACTTCTGAGCCTGATAGGTTACGACTGTGTCAGCGTACAGCCACTGATCTGAGGGCCTTTCATCTCCAGAATCCACCATTTCTCTGCATGTTAATGTGTTTATGCACGCAGTGACGGCAGGGATGCACGTGGCGAAGCATGTGCACTGTAGTGTGAATTAAGTGTGCATAGATGTATGAATATGTGTGTGTGTTAATAAGTAACTGCGTGCACAGCCTGCACCCATGGCTCAGTGATTTTGCTCATTATCCTCCTTGCCTTCTCCTCTGTTGAGAGACTGCAGGCACTATTTTGTTTCTTGTTTTTAGCACGTCCTCCTCCTTCCTGCTGTCTTACTCCTTATTTTTTACCATCCCCATTACTTTTCTTCAGCAGATACACTATATATCTCACCCTCTACCTCCACTACTGCATCTCTGTCTCTCTTTCACACACAAACATACACACTGAGAAATAAAGGTGCTAACTAGAAACATTAAGAGTTCTTTGGCTTGTCCCCGTAGGAGAAGCCTTTTTGGTACCTGTTAGAAGGGTGAAAAGGGTTGTTAATGGAACCTTAGTCATACAAAGAACCTTGACAAACCTTTTCTTCAACAAAAGGGTCTTCAGAAGCAAATAATTCTGGGTAGAACCTCAGTACTTCAAACAGAACCCTTATTTCTGAGAGTGTACAGTACACCTCATGTTGTGAGCTGTGAAGCTAACACCAATGTGTGCAAAATGATGGAAAGAAAGTGAGACCGAATTAAAGCGCTTTAAAAAGAAGCAGGAACACTGCAGATCTCCTTACTTGGACTAACCCTTGCTTGCTCGTAAACCGTGTTTACTCGCGGGATGATTGTAAAACCATTTACAGTCCCTCCCTGACTGTTTTCAGAGCACGGCTGAGGAAAGCTGCAGGAGAGTTCTGCACGACTCCCTGGTTGAAAAAGGAAAAATATATAAATATATATATGAAAAAAAGAGAAAACCTAACCTCAGCTCCTGAGGGCCAGTCAGACGTGCCTGTCTTGCTGCACCAGGCTGATCAATATGTTAAAACTTTTATGCGCACCAGCCATGTGTTTGCAATTAAAATTCCATAAAATCTCCACCAAAAAAACTGCTGTTAATAGATTCAGGTCTTCAGCTGGGTCTATTAGCGAGGGCAGATCAGGCTTTTGGCTGGCTCAGAGTCAAGGTTTGAGATGATGACTGCATAATTATATACCTGCACGACTCTCTTGCTGCCTATACATTCCTCTCTTCCATCCCTAGCTACTCAGTGTGTCTTAATCAGTGGTGCATTCGTTATTTAAGTAAAAGTACAGATACGTACTAAAAGTTCACTAAAAGTGAAAAAGTATAAAATGTACTCAAAGTATAAAATTAAAGTGTCCACCTGAAGGACATTTCTACCAGCTGTTTCGGTGCAAAGCTAACTGAACCTCACCTTTTCTTGCGTTGAGCCCCATCCCACACTTTGTCATACTGTTTTTTTATGTTGTTCGTCTTTTACATCTTGTTCTGTCTTTTTTGTCTCGTTCCAACTTTTGTTACGACTTTTTTTGTCTACTTACATCTTTTATGTCTTGTTACATCTTTTACGTCTTGTTATGTCTTTTTTGTCTTGTTATGACTTATGTCTTTTACCTCATTTTTGTTTTGTCACATCAGTTTTGTCTTGTTACATCTGTAGTGCGTGATATGCACTGATGGATACACCAAGGAATCGACTTTTCTATGTTATTATCCTGTCCAATGAAATCAGTCTTGATGTTGGGAAAGCAACATGCAAACAAAAAAAATCAATGCTTCCCTAAAGTGCGTTAAAACTAAAGTAACAGTCCTGTTTTTAAAAGAAAGTACAGGAACCAAGTATTTGTACTTCATTACTTCCCACTTCTGGTCTTAATTTTTTAACTCTCAGCCTCTTTCCTCTTTTTGGTTTCTCCTTCCTTTCTCGATCTTATAGAAAACTCTCTGCTTGGGGTAAATGAGGTAAGTCTTGAGTTGCTTTAGGGGAGCGCTGCGTGTTAAAATCGTCAGGGGGGGGTTCACTCTCCTGCTGCTGTATAATCAAAAGCTACAGGACTTTTTTTTTTTTGTTTCCCATAAATGTTTTTTCTCAGCCTTTGCACACGTGTTGCTGTCAGGAATGTTTCTCATTGAATTTGTGGATTCAATTATATCGGGAGACCTTGTTTTGCCAATCTGGTCAACCTTTAGTGAGAGGCAGCTTAACAAGGGCGAGTCTGTTAGCAGTTTCAGCTGCATCCAATCCAAACAAAGCAACTGGGCTGTAGCGGACACTGTGGTGAAATAAATTGTTTTCCAGAGACTTTTGTGAGCAGGGGTGTGCATGTGTATACACGTGTAAAAAAATCATACACGATTTTAGTGGAATAAACTAAATATTTCTCATTAACTTAGAGGCATAATATGCAGCATTTTTCTTTAAAAAAAAAAAAGATCTATAGACTCATATAAAGGCATGATCTCTTTCAATCATCACTTATGGCTCACTAAGTATGCTGGTGGCTGTATCTGCAGAGACTCTGTCCCTTTATTGCTGTGCTCAGTGCGCTTTACCAACCCAAAACATCTGTATTTGACATCTTGGGAATGAGACTCAACAATCAGCTCTCTTTCTGGTGCATTTGTGAACAGCTTGGACAAACCCTACTGCCTCTACTTTTAACATAAACATACAAGTTTTATTTATTTATTTTTAATTTTTTTAATTTATAAGTTAATAAAATTTAAAACTTCTAGTATTTATTTTCAGAATTTCAGAAATTTTACTTACTACTGGAAGTCTGTTGAATGAATCTACTGTAAAGAGTTTAATCAACTCAATAAATGAAGTCAGCATCAAAAAATACATATGCTAAGTATATTACATTTTAGCGTAATTTAGCGTATATCAAAGTTTGCTGTTTTGGAACAACTAATTTTGTACCAAGTATATTTTAGTCGTAATTAAATTGTAGGAAAACACAACTTTAAGTGTATTTGTGTTGTTTTATCTACTAAAGTGGAACAACTTCAAGTAAACATTCTACATTTAATGTATATGACTGCAGATAAGTAATGGTTGCTTGCTTTCACAATAATAAAAACACTGTGAACCATATTGAAGGTTAGTATTGAATCCAGTCTCTAACCCCTTCACTTAACATATAATAAATTCATTGGGAGCAGTTTCAAATATTGTCTGTCCCAATGATGGAACAAAGTAGCTCCAACAGGAGCAGCTGCAGTTAGATGTTTTTTGTGTAAAATGAAGAACTGACTCTTTAAACTGAGAAAATGTGAAAGGAAATTAAATTTGTTTGCAGCGTTTGTCAGAGTAACTGGAGAGTTCTTGGTTCAACTTAATACCATAAACCTATTGATGTTCAAGTTTAAGCTTTTTTATCAAAATGACCTCAACCTGTCTTTTCACATTCAGTCAACTTAAGGCAGCAAAGACTCTAACTTTTTATATTAAAACAAATAGTTTATTTTTACAGTGTAGTCTTTATTATTTTCCTCGATATATTATAACTTTTGGATTATGGAGTTGGCTCTGCTTTCCTTTGGTAATTGATATTCTCATTTTAGGTGCAAAGCCAAAAGCATACTGTGGAGAGCAATAATAAATATTCACAAACATGTCACAGGCAATAAATTGGAGAGCAGGTCCGCATAGCATTAGTCTAACTATCTGCCCCGAGGGCTCATATCTCTCATTCCCAAATCATGAACCAGGCAATTTCTACTTAATCTTTCTCACATGCTACATCCATATATCACACCAGGGCTATGTATGGTGCTATACTATACGCCCACCAGCTGAAAACACATGCCAATTTGTTTTTATGTTCACATCCCCTGTGCTGAAGTGTTGGACTCATTCCTGATACAAATTTCTGAAGGTTTAACAGAATGATTAAACCATCAGGCTTCATGTCAGGGCTGCACGCCATCTGGGTGGCTGATTGAAACTACTCTGGCCCTATTCGCTCAGCCACCCGCCCGCTCTGTTAATTTACAGACTGTCTTTAATGGAATGTCTCCGCTGTGACACGGACCAAGGCCTCGCAGGTGGACGTGCCGCCAGGACACAACCTGAGCTGAGCGATCACTCAGAGTCAAAGCCTCCTTTCAGCTGACCTGGACTAAAGAGAGTTTAAGGTGATCAATACTGAAGTGCTGCAACAAACCCGCAGGTGAATGAGATAGGAAGAGGCTGATGGACACACTGACAAAGAAAGTGACAAAGGAAGAAGGAGCAGGGAGGACGTGTTGGAGGGAAGAGAAACATAAATGAAGTGAAAGAGAATGAGATTGAGACAGAGAGAGAAGGAGTGTGAAAAAAGCACAGTAGTGTTATTGATGTGCTGCAGAAAGGAGGAAAAGTGTTGTTTGATGCAGGGAGTTAGGGGAACTCACCGTGGTCGATTTCTGTCTGAATGATAGACACAAAAACAATCCCCAGTGGTGTGAGTGGAGAGTAGTTACAGTACTCTGGATGTCACCCTGCAGGGCTCTCTGCTGAGGCATTACACAGTGCCTCCTGGTCCTGCCTGCACTTTATTCGACAACTATTACTCAGAACTGACCACAGACGTGCCTCAGGCCCTTATTCTTCATCAGCTTTCTTTCTCTCTGTGTGAGTTCAGCCAAATTCCACACATGCAAGTGTCTGGTTTTCAGTTTTGCAGATAGTGAGAAGAGCCGGTGGCTTCGGCTGCTGTTTGTGTGTAAAAAGGCTCCAGGTCTGCTCACATAATGCTTAATATGTTGCATTCATGCTTCCACATGAACCCCCTCGTTCAGGGTGGTATCCGGATCACACAAGACAACAATAATCTAATGACACACACACACACACACACACACACACACACACACACACACACACACACACACACACACACACACACAGGTCCTACCAGTGCTCACTCTTTTGGGATATACTCCATTTTATGTAAGTCCTGCATGCATTATTTTGCTTGTAAAAGTGACACCATCAGTGAGAAGATTTCTATATACTGTAGTTATTCTTTATCCCTGCCACTGGGTCGGATTCTCCTTGAGTCTATGTTTACATTTCCAAAGGCAAAGCTACATTAGCCAGTTATGAAGCAGCAGGAGGAGGTCTAGATACTTGAATTTTTGACACTGTGGTCCACAGGGGCCTCGACAAATCAACACAATATGAATATTCCTTGTAGCCCCTTTAATTATGACCACAAGTTTGTTTACTGTAGTTGTAGTTTTGTCTACTGCTAAGTATGTACTGTTTATTTATTTTATATATTTGCACCTCAACAATTTTATTTGTGCTCTTCAGTCACAGCTTATCAAAGTTGTGGCCTTTTGAATAATCCAAAAAAGTGGCAGCACTATTATTAGGCTCTTTTGAATTTCTCTTAGCATTTTCTTTTTCCAACCTGGACCCTATTTTCCATGTTTTTTGTATCTAAGTGACTAATGGGGCAAACAATTTTTGAAATTAGTCCAGTGTTTCAAAGTGAAAGTAGAAAAGTGACAATATTCTTGTGGTGCATTCTGTTTCTCCCCGCTGCTTCTCTGATGTCCAACCTCCCTCCAGCTCTTCTCAAGATATTTTCACAACTCACTTGTGAATTAGGGATTTATTTTGTCCAAACCAGAGTTGGTGGTTGTTGGAACAGTGGAAAGATAAAGCAAGATGACTGTGGTGAGTTTTATTCTGTTTCTGTCAAGTTGGAATGAGATATGTTTAATGATGATAAAATGACTGTTTCTGAAAATGGAATCTGGTTAGTTTGGCAAAAGTGATCAAATAGCTGTTTCTTGTTAAACAAAATGCACCTAAATTTTTGACAAAAAGGTCTGCTTCTGTAGTTGTCATTTCCATAAGGTTGTCAGACACTTAGAATAACAATCTGAGCCTGTTAGTATTACACCAAGCACTTCTAGTGTGTGTGTGTGTGTGTGTGTGTGTGTGTGTGTGTGTGTGTGTGTGTGTGTGTGTGTGTGTGTGTGTGTGTGTGTGTGTGTGTGTGTCACATTGCTGTCCACTTCCCAAAGGTCTTGCCCAATACTAAAACCAATTTCAAAAATTGTTTTGTATTGTATTGTATAGTAGAAAACAGGGTTAAAAGGTTAATTTTAACACTCCTTCATTATGACAGTGTGGCTGTGATTTGATCAGATTTGATTGACAGGGCCCTGGAAATGTGGGCAAACAACCCAACAACTGTCATCACATTTTGTTTCAAATGTTGATAGGTGCGTGAAAATGTGTGAAATCACGTTTCTCCAACTGCAAGGGAAAACACAAAACCCAGAAATCTCTTGCATAAAAATAACCTAAACTTTTTCAACTTTTAACCCTGTCTCTCAGTGAAAGAAGCTGATTAAGAAAACAGGTTTTCAGGGGCTTTAAGTACTGTATGTCTCACTGAGATACTATGTAATTAAAATTATATATGTGATCATTTCAGAAAGGTTTTAAAGGACAACAAACCGTGTGGGTGTTAACTTCTATTTAGGCATTTTTAACACTAACAAATCACACTTATTATAACCTTGGAGCTACCTGAACTTGAACAAATGTCGGCTATGATTAGCATACTGCGGTTAAGGACTGATATGTTGTTTTTTAAATCCAGGAATCTGTCTGTATTTATTTTGTTTATTTAAAACCTTCAACATTTTTAATTACTCACAGGGACTCTGTTGCATTATGAGCAGCTCATTTGCATTTGTATGGCATCTCCCTGTTTTTTCTCTTCATTTTCTATTACCTGAAGCATTTTCTGAGCTGTCAAGGATGCCAGAGGGCCACGTCTACTGTGCAGTGATCAGTGACCTCTTACAGAATGAAACAACAACTTTTAGATGTGTGGGGTCATAAAATCAGGGTGGATATTGGTTAAGACTCTAAAACGTTTGGTGCATTTTTTGGAGAAAATCAGTAAAAAAAAACAAAAAAACAACAACAAAAAAAACAGAAACAATGAGCAAGGAAGAGCAGAGGCAATTGCAACACACTCAATTCTGCTAATCAGAAACAAGTTGGAGTGATGACACTCCATGAAAGTTACTTTTAAGATGTACAGTATTTTTCTTCTGCTGTCTAACAAATTGACATGAACAAACTGATATAAGTGTTGCCAGCTAGCATACAAGCTTTTATCATGGCTGCACGATCAGGGGCAGTTGTAACACAACAATTGACAACAAGTTACTATTGCCTACGAGCCACATGGCCCAATGTAAGCACAACTTATTTCACTAAATTTAAAAGTAAAATTACATTTAACTCAATTGAAATGATTAGTTCCACTAGAATAGTGGCCTGGTGTTCTGCAAAAATATAAACTGATTTCTTATATCAAAAGATGACTAGTGCATTTCAAGTAGCCTGTGAGCTATGAAGCAAAAGTTACAACTGACCTCAGTCTCCCTAACTGTAGGCTACATGTGTAGATCCCTCACCACCCAAAATTTCACTTCAACCAGTGCATTGAAAGATGGCAACCCTGCGCGCACACACAAACACATCTATCAGCGAGGACCCGTGGCTCGCTGAGGGGTCAGCAGGCCCACCGTGTTTTTCAAGGCTCTCTCTGAGGCTCCTGCTGCTGGGAAGGAGATGTGAGCAGCTGAGGGAGGACTCAGAGGAGGAAGTCAGATGAAAGAGCCGAAGCCCTTCAGGAGTCCTCACACCTCGCCAGGCTTTCCAGAGGCTGAGGCAGCTATTCTTATCTTCTTAGAGCTCGCTAAAAAAAAAATCCACATATCTACACCGAAAACTTGCACACACGCCGTACAGTACTCCACTTCGCTTATTCCACTGCTGCACACACACATGTCGATTGTTATAAGGCGCATTGGTCCTCATATTTCATCAGCCGAGCCTCAGTATTCACAGAGGGGATCAGCTCTGTTCTTCAAGCCTCTCAGAAGCTCCGCGGGGTGGGAGAGATGTGTGAGTTAGAGCCGAGTCTGGCATCTGGGGGATGCACAGCTACACACCCCACTTCCTCTATCTCTGCTTGTCTATTCTCGCTCTCTCTTTGCCCTTGGTGTCTGACTTGCAGGAGTGACAGCAGAGGGAGTTAGGAGGGGAGGAAGGACGACTGTGGCGTCAAGGTTACTGAGCCCTCTCCCCGTCTGAAAGAGGAGACCGCATCAAACAAAAAATGAACTACTGTGGCGAAAGCTTCCCCCCTCCCTCTCTTTCATTCTCGTTTCCTGTCTGTCTCGTTGTTGGGGTTCAAGCTACGGGGCAGCACATTTATCATGAGCAGACTCAAGACCTTGCACTTTAACTAGCTGCCATGTAAATACAAAGAGCTGTGTCGGCTTCATGGGCCCCCCCCCCCACGCCTCAACTCAGGCCCCGTTCCAAACCGCAGCAATTAGAACGGAATCGGATGAGACCACGCTCGTAAATTTGGCAACAAATTTTCTTTCTCCGCACAAAGCTCCTCACAACATTACAGCCACCACAGAGGAAGACAGAGTCGGTGCTGGCTCTGCCATGATCGTCATCCAGTCCTAACATGACACCACAACAAGGAATCTCCAATCTGCCGTCGCCTCATTGATGTTTCAGTGGACCTCAATTACCGAGTGATTGCATCCCGCTGTTCCACCAGTCAAAACACCGCCTTTCTTCGGGAAATATTTTCACAGCGCCATAATTGCTTCCATCTGTAGCTACACTGTGGCAACACTAGCTGTGTCATTATGGCTGAGTGAGTTCACAGCAAAAACGGGTGGCGAATGTGTGTGCGCGAGTGTGAACGTGTGTCGGAAAGCCATACTCTGCTTTTATCGACGGGGAGGAAACACGGATTTGAGCATTGAGGAGGATGTGACGGAGCGGGACGCGTCTCCGGTAGCAACAGCATCACCACACACACATCTGCGCGCCGCCGCCTGCTCCTATTTGATGGCTGGTTTAACAGAGTTGACTTTAGCTGATGAGCTGTCTGTGCAAACACAATTTGACTCGTTCCCCCAAAAGGCGTGCAAACAGCAAAATAGAATGAGGGAGTGTTTCACTCGTTGCTACTGGGAGATTCAGGTGATCAGCATGTCTGAGGCTTGTTGCAAGGTTCTAACAAAATCTAACAATTTGGATGTGAGAATCTCCTCCTTTTAGAGTTAAAGGGATAGTTCAGATTATTTGATGTGAGGTTGTATAAGGTACTTATCCATAGTCAGTGTATTAGTTACAGTAGATAGTGGTTTGCACGCACCCAGTTTGGAGAAGCAGCAGCACGTAAAGTAAACAATCTACTTCTGTGGACAGGATCAGCAACAAAACATGCCTTAGCCACAAAATCAGTATCAGTTTAAGTGCTTAGTGTTATGCTATATTTAGAATATTTTCATCACTTTACTTTACCATCAGAGAGATTTTTATGACGGGAAACCGCCATTATATGAGCCAAATATCGCTCACTCCAAACCAACCAAACTCAAAAGGCGAAAATCAATCATTTTACCTCACAGAACATGAAAGTTGCTGGTCTACTGGTGCCTTGATCTGACATTTTGTTTGTATTTTCTGTGGCATCAGTGTTTTGAAAGGCTAGTTCATATTCACCAAAGTCACACAATAACATAAACAAACAAACAGATTGAGATTGTGCTCTGCCAAGTAAAATTTTTGATGATTGCCTATGGAGCTCGGCTGGTTTGGAGATCAGATATTTTACTTAAATAACATCGTTTTCCCATCAGAAAAGTCTGTCTGTCAGCAAAGTTAAGCAGTGAAAATATTCTAAATGTCGCCAACATTTAAACTGTAGGTCTACTGTAGGTAATACTCTACCTATGGATAAGTACCTCACACGACCCCACTTTGAATAATCAGAACTATCCCTTTAAGAGACCCTCATGGCAAATTAAAAGTGAGAAGTTGGAGGTTTGACAGACCATTTAGCCCACGTTTATGCTGTAACCGATCTGGCTGTCAGCAAGGGTCACAACCTGGAACAACTGAAGCCAGCCAATCGACACATTGCGATAACCTGCCGTAAGTGGATCCGACATCCTATACCGTCTGTCGACGCCTGAACCAAATCTGACTCATTACGCTGTTTACAGAAATGGTTTATATTACCTGTCACATGCCTAAACACACACACACAAAACCCCAGAGCGGTTCAGAGTTAGTTAGGTGATTTCTGTCATCGGGGCGTGTTCTGCTCAAACATCATTAAAACTAAATCCAGCACAAATCCAGCTGCAGTTTGTCATGCTGCCTGAGTCGTCCACTGTGAAGAGCCTACTAATTCAGAGGGCACTCAACTGTTCACACACACATTAATGGCTCTATTTCCCTGCAAGCAGAACTGATAGTTCAGACTCTGGTCACAAGTGGGTGTGACCAACAAATTTTTGGCAATTTTAGAGACCGGAGGTGCAATCACAGTCCTGGCACAGCACAGTGAAAACTGAAAAAGAGACTGAAGCAGGAATTAATACTTAATTAATAGGAGGGATACAATATCCTCAGTGAGCGCCACCCAGGATTTCAACGTTGATTTCTAGCTGAAAGCTGGTTGATATTCCGTCTGAACATCTAAGACCTCTTTTCACCCTCCTTTCAATCAGCTACAAAATGATACAACATCGACATGTCACAGAACACGTTTGTTTAATAATTCTGATAATTTGTTCAGTTTTAGGTTGAAAAAGAGATGAGAGATGTTCAGAATTGGTTCAAAAGTGAACGTTTTTTTCACAGACTATTTGAAGACCATATTTCACTGTGACTTGCAATAGTGACATTTTTCATCCTCATCACTTAATTAATCGTCACTTTAGACCTAATTAGGAAAATGCAGCAACATTTCTCAGTTGAAAGCCAGAAAAAGAATTCACCCCTTATAAGTCTCAAACTCTGGTCACCAGAGTGCACATCCTGTAGCTTAACCACTCAACCGCCAACATGTCTAATCCCCACTGGTGTCTTTGTTGCTCTTTATACTATGTCCTAATGACCAAAATGTCCAAGTGCATGCACAGGCATGTTAGACAACAGCAAGAAGCACTATTTCTTTATTTTATATTAAGAACTTCTCCCAGTTTGATGTCCTGGAAGCTTCTTGCTGGCAGCACACAGCCTGTATAGTTTGAATTTATGACATTAAGAAAAATTAAATGCACTGAAATTGTCTTCATGCAGACCAAATTTCACCTACCAGCGAAATACCCTGACACTAATCAATTTAGTCTCCTTTTCAATCTAAAACTGAACAAATCATCAGTATTATTAAACAAATTTGTGTTTTGTGACATATTAAAGAAATAATTAATATGGTTCCAAAATTGTGTCCCCTTTAAACATATAAAAACATTTATGTTTTTGTTATTAACTCCCTTAAAGAAACTTAAATCAAAAATGACATTATTCTATCAAGGAGTTGCTTTATGCCTCTATGCTGTAGAAATCATCTGCTGTCCGAAACCTATTAAAAGAAAGGTTTGTAGCCTTTTTCTGGGTGACAAACAAGACAAGCTGACAAGCTGAGATGTACAAACTCTTTGAGTAAAGAACAGAAGGTTCAAAGATCAAAAGAAACAGCTTTTATACTCATAATGAGCTTCGGTGTTTGATTCTTTGTTTGTAATAGTTTATTAGTCTGAGAAGCTTGTGTACTATAGCTTGTTAGACCCCAGTCAGAAAATTGAATAATTGATGAATGTCGCCACACTGTTTGACCTGAGAGTAAATATGGGTATTACACTGCTGCAGGTAAAACAAACATAGTATTCCAGCTGCTGCACAGTGGCTGCAGGTGTCAAATCAAGTAAAGAGGGAAAGTCTATTTTCAGTTCATCCGGTAAGCTTTAAAAAAAAAAAGCTGCACTAAGAATGGTGTTTGGATGTGTACTATGTGAAAAATGAATCTCACAGTCAAGATGCAAAACTCAAAATCAGCGTTGGGGGTAACCCACTACAAAGTAATATGTCTGATGTATGAGTACTCAGATTACTTTTCTGTTGTAGTGATTAACGCAACATGCTAGTTTTGTAATTCAAGTAATTTTTTATTTTGTGATGTTTTGAACAGCTTGTCCTCACCAGACAAAAGTGTGTGTTACATGAATGTGCAAGCAGCTTATTCTGACTGATATGTTTTGTTTATTGTGAGGGGACGCCGGCTAGTAGAAACTGACTTTTTCATACAGATGCAGTCACTTTGAATTTCCCGTTCTTACTAAATGGCTGATCCGTGGTGGGTGCGTGCTGTGACGTCACAGGGTGCTTGGCTGGAATGAGATTCCCTGTGACGACGTAGTGACTATGTGGCAGACATGTAAAGACCCTAAGTGCCGTGTGTAGAAACCAGTTGCGATGGTTTATCTATCCACCAGGAGGAGCAGTGATTATGGAAGCTGAAATGATTTACTGCGCCCGAAATCAGCTCTTCTTTCTGCATCATCTGCCGATAGTATTTGATGTGTTTGGGGGGGTTTGCGTCCCACACAGAGCATATTTAATGATTATTGGGTTATAATATCATAAGGACAGAAATACGTTTCAGTTTTTTGTTATTCAACAGATCTGCATGAAAATTAAAGTAATACGACTGGGAAATGAATGATATAGAGGAAGAAAAAACTGCGTGTACAGCACTCGCCTGAGCAGCTGACTTTATCAGCAGCCATACCAGGACAAACTGACACAATATATATATATATATTTTTTTTTACACAAAGAAAGAAATAACTGATGTATGTTACGTGATGCATGTATGAACACATCACAGACAGCCTATACGGTCTCAGCAGATACTGAAATAACAGAGAGTATCTCAAGTTGGGTTTCAAGAGGGATGTACTGAACAAATTCCCCATGGTCAAATCGTTCTTCAAGTCAGTACTCCAACGCCATCCAGACTAGTGCGTCTGTGAAGAGGTTTTTCAGTCTTGGAAGTCACGTCAGAGGAACCAGCTATCCGACACAGGTATTAAAAAAGTTAGAAAAGAGTAAACTACACCTACAAACATTGGCTGGGAGTGTCTACATAATGTATGTAGGCATGTGTTTTGAGAAGTTAACTGGTTCATTCACTGCTTGGTGAAACATGATGTCTTACATGTTATATGTGTTTTATTGTTTCCATAGAGACAGTTGTGTAATATGCCTCTGCTCTGTTCACTGTCAGGCTGTCAGAACAATACAACCAATATACTCCAGGAATCACAAAGACGTTTTTAGTTTTAGTAACACAAAAGTATTCTAACAAGTTTGTAATGCTGTAACAGCATGAGTTATTTTTAATGGCCGTAATCTTGTAAAGTAACAAGTTACTTGCTACTTCAAAAGTAACATTACCCGACAGTGCTCAAAATACATGAAAGTTTGGTAACACTTTCTTGGAAGGGATGTGCATAAAACTAACATTTCACTGTCATGTCATTACATGTCATGTTGACACACCTGTCATGAACAGTCCTCATGAATGTTTGTTTGAGATGTTTTTCTTATGACTTGACAATAATCAAGCCAATAATGTCTTTGTTATGACAACTTGACATTAACTAAGACAAAAATATCTAATGACAACTAAGGACATTATCTGTCAGTCTTTGTTATGACAATTTGACATTGCATACATTAAACTGTCATATGCGGTTTGTTTTGACACTGGCTGTCACCATTATAAGTGTGTCATGAATATTTTCCTTGACCTCAAGTAAGATGGTACATTTTGGACTTGTCATGAAGATGTCATTAAATGTTATAAGGACAGTTTAATGACAGAGTGCAGTACTAAGGTGATTTGTAATGGACAGACCCATTAGCTAGTTTACTGATTGCTAATGTAGGATAACCACTGCCAGCTATTATCTGTAGCAAGCATTAGCTAGTTAGCACAGTTAGCTGTGGAGCTAGCTGCTTAATTAGCTGACTCAGTCCCTGGGGGTGCCAGGAGTCAAACCTGGCAAGTTATAACAAAGATATTTCAAACAATGTCAACTTTGCATTAAAAGTGGCAAAACTGACTGAATTACACTTTATGACAACAGTCATAAACATGCATAAAGACTCCTTTATGTTCATGATATAGTTATGACAGTGTAATGACAGTCTTATGCACACCCATTCAAATAAAGTGTTACCAAAAGTTTTTTTTTTCCTGTAACATTGGAGAGATCTCTGTAAATGTGCATATGACATAAAGTCTGGAACATTACCGTTCGTGCTTGTGTTTGCAATAAAATGTGACCTCAGTAGGTGGAAATGCACAGTTTGATGCCAGAAGAGCTGCGTCACTTCTCCACATTTGATGCAAGTGAGTTTGTCCGCTACAATGAAGTTAGCTTGTGTAGCGCCTGACAGAAAGCAGAGCCCATAAGCTAATATACCTACTTTACACACACACACACTTATGCGCACGCACTCACATAATTGAACCCAGTTATTCCTCTGACCTCATCTCTTTCATCAAAGTGTCCCTCCCACAACACATCGTCTCAATTAGACATCGTGTTTCCAAACTCTGCTTTGATCACAGTGGGTTTAGAGGAACGGCACGTCTCTACATACTAATATTAGGTGTGTGTGTGTGTGTGTGTGTGTGTAGTGTGATCTTTGTTTTTTTAATAAATCCAGAGACGACCATGCATAACCACAAGGCAATCCCCTTAGTTAAACTCGACTTCCTCGTATAGTTTCTCATAATTAAATTGATCTGCTACTGTGGTCCTCTGACACTGCAGAAAGACATTTTGCTAACACTTTATTTGAAGGGGTATACATAAGACCAACATTACACTGTTATAACCATGTCATGATACCTGTCGTGAACATGAAGGAATCTTAATGGATATTTATGACTGTTGTCAGTAAGCGTTATTCAGTCAATTACATCATCTTTAATGCGAAGTTAATATTGTTTGAGACGTCGTTGTTATGACTTGTCATTAACCAACCTGTCGATGTTTTTCTCATAACAACTTGACATCATCATCATCATCAAACTGAAAGAAACTGCTCAGCTTTATGTTTATCTTTATATTTCAACATAACGCTGAGCTTTAAGTATAATAATTTTCCAAGTAAACTATTATACTAATAAGACCATTATAAGCGTGTCATCATTATTTTCCTTGACCTCATGTAAAACTTTGGACTTGTCATAAAGACGTTATTACGTTTTATTACACACATGCCTCTGACATCTTGATTAATGTCAAGTCAAGTGGCTTGATTAATGTCAGGTTGTCATGCAGGTTGTCATAACAAAAACACTGACAGATTACGTTGTCTTGGTTAATGTCAAGTTGTTGTAACAAAGACTTTATTAGCTTGATTACTGTTAAGCTGTCATAACAAGACATATCAAGCAATATCAACTTTGCATTAAAAAAAGACAACTGGCTGAATTACACTTAATGACAACAGTCATACACATTCAAAAAGAATCCTTTGTTTTCATGACAGACGTCATGACATGGTTATGACAGTATAATGAGTCTCGTGTATGTCCCTTCAGCTAAATTTTACTGACATTTTTATTCAACAGTTTAAGAAATGTGTTAAATTCATCAACATTTTTGCCAAATGAATAAAAACTAAATGGTAGAAAACAAAGATGTAGATGCTGGTGTGAGGTAAGGAGAAGGGCGGCAGCTCTGTGATATACGAAAAGAGAAGATTAAGAGGACGTGAGGCAGGTGGCGTACATCACCTCGACAGAGTTACAGCCTGGCCACAAGCCCACTGAGGAGGCCAGTGACAGCGCCGTGACACAGGAGACGCCGGTCGCACTCTCAGTCCATTTTTCACACCGGCCCAGCCTGGCACCCATGAAAACAGCCGCTCCTCTCCCTTTCCTGAGACTCCTTCCATTCTCCAAGCTTTCATCTACCCTCGCCCTCGTCTTTTCTCCGTTTCCTATGTGATTACCCCCACCACCTCCCTTTTCTTTCCTCCTCTGACCTCCCTCTTTCACTCCTCTCTTCCTATCACTCTGCTTCTTTTCTTATTCACCCTCATGACTCCACACTTCTGATCCCCTGAACCGTTTCACCCTTTCCATCCTCAAAGTTTGCCTTCTTCCTGTGATCTCTCAATCTCTTTTTGCTCTGCTCTCTCCACTCCTGGATCTGATTTACCCAGCCTCCCCTCCCCGCACTCGCTCCTCTCAGGCCCATTCCTTTCCCCTTGCAGAATCACCCTTGATATCTATTCGACTGCCATCAGCCCGAGGAGAGATGAAAATCGATTCTCCCTCCAGCAACTGCTCCTCTCTGGCTAAGGAGAAAGGGGAGGCAGTTAGCTGGGCTCTAAGTAAGGCCGTCCATCCATCTCCCTTTGAGGTCTGACGGCAAGGCTGCTCTGAAGTGTGTGTAGCACTGACTGTGACTGGAGAGAGATGAAGCATGAGGCAGAGAAGAGGCAGAGGAGCAAAGACTAAGGCACAATAAATGACTTGTTCTTTTTCAGACACGCTGCAAAGCCAGAACTAGCATAATTATATCCCCTTAAAGAACTGAATATAACCAGCCTGACCTTAATCTTAAAGAGCCAATTCATCCCAATTACTAACAACTTCTTTCTCACTTACACTGCCTCTAGTAGTATCAGCACATGCAGACAGTTCGGCTTTTATTTGGCCAGGTTTTCAGATATGTCTCTGAGATTTCTGCCAACACCAACACAACTGAGGAGACTGAAATTTTGTTTCTAGCACTCACAGCAGTGAAAAATAACTTTGAGAGTAAAATGCCTGCAAAATGAAGAAAAAAAGAGGCTCAGATGGGGGAAAAAGGATCTATTTAATACATATTTGAAAGGTGACAAACTGTGAAAAACATTTCAGTTGTAGGACCATTGTCAACTTGGCAGAAGTAATGCTCCATTTGTTTTAAAAAATATTTCACTGGAACTACTTTGTATTCAAGAAATATTCCCTCGAAACCGGAGCAAATAAAACAAAATGCAATCAGGGCTGGATGCTACTAGAAGTAGTGGGAAAATTTGTATTTCATAATTAAAGTGTCACTCATTCTCAACTTTTTTGGTTTGTGATCCCATAAAATGAAGAAAAAAAATATCTAATTGCAAATTCTAATCACAGATTGCAGCCCTGTCTACTAAAAAATCCAATAAATAATGTCGACTGAAAAATGGCGACCAAATTACATTTACTATTACAGGGGTACAGGAACAGTGTGTAGGATTTAGTGGCATCTAGCAGTGAGCTTGCAGATTGCAAACACCTCTTCCCACTGTCCTCTTCCATTTTTTAAAACCTTTCAAAGACCTATTTCATACTGGCAAAAAAGTACAAAGGTTTTAGCAATGTATGAGTCTGGGAACATGGTTTGAAACAGCTCGTCTGTCTTAATTGCTTTTTTATGACTGATATCTAACTACAATGTGTAAAATCCACTAGCCGGCTGTGATCCAATAAACTCTGGTTACTGGTTTCATGTTGTTTACTGTAGAAACATGGTAGTGCAACATGACTGACTCTGTTGAAGAGGACCTGTGCTCTCAGTAGATATAAAGGGCTCGTTCTAAGGTAACGATAACACAATGATTCTTATTTTTCAGGTGATCATACATGAATGAAAACATACTTATGAATATTATATTCATTCATTAATCCCAGTAAATCTTACACACAGGACCTTTAAGATAATGAGGAAATGTTATTTCACATACCTTTTAAATCGCAAAAATGTTGATACAGAAAGTATCAGCAAAGTATTCAGTGACAACGTATTTCATTTGTTTTCTGCCAATATAGGCAATCTTGTAATACACTCTCCACTCGTAGTGACGACAGCATTATTCAACTTTTTTATGATAATGTTTAGGTACAGAAAAAGTCAGCAGTTAGCTGCAACATTGAACATAATTGACGCTGAACCAAAATCACGATCTTTTATCCTTACTCAAAGTGCTTTGTTGCCTGACCCAAACCACGGACAGTATGGTATGAAGTATGGACGCCAACACTGGACTCTGGTATCTGGTCTCCGGTACTCTTTGCATGTTTGCTATCCACCCCGCCCACCTCCTTCAACTACAGCACAGTACAGAGGTCATTCACTCAATGAAACATTTACATCATTATGTTTCCCTCAAATATTGTTTGTGGTTGCAAATTAGTAATAGATAAATATAATTTCTTGGGGAAAGTGTTGCAAATTGTATACATCTATAAGTTGTTAGTAGCTCTACCAAAGAGGTCTTTCCTCTGGAAATTTTTCAGATAGTATTATTTGAATAATTCAAAAAGAGAAAAAAAATAACATCAGTGTATGTAGATATGGAGAACAGTGTTTTATCTTCTTTCTGTCTGTCTTATTAATAATCTTGTGACCGCTCTGATTTATCTTGTGATTCGCTGAGTCATCCCAATCTGCAGGTTGGACACCAGTGATTTAAGTGACACTTGTTACCTCATGTCTAACCATAATCATGATTAAAAACGTGGTAATTTATGCTTATTGACTGTTGAAGATGGATATGAGTGTGAATTTCGATTGAGGCCTGCGATAAGGGGATAATTTTGTTTGACATGCAGCTGCAGAAAAAGACTCCTCTTCCAGAAAAGAAGTGAGCAAAGGGAGTGTGAAAATGAGATTGCTGAATTTCCCCAAAGAGAGATAGATAGGCCAGAGCGTATCTCACCTCCCATCTACTGGGTCAAGATACAGACAGGTGGAATGAGTCCAATATACAGATATGAAATATTCAGCAACCAAAAGCCTGTTGTCTATTCCTGAAAATCCAGGTCCCTGAAGAGTTTGTGGCTGGTGTGTGTGAACATATGTGTGTGTTTGTGGGTACACAGATGAATCATATGTGTCATGTGTAACGCACATGAAGAGAAGCTGATAGGAAGATGCTCACAGACACATATAGAGCGGCTGTGCAGCCACTTTTCAAAGTCTTAACAGTGTCAGTGACAGTTTGTCATAACAAGCTCATCGAAGCTGAGCCTCTCTGTCTTCCTCTGACTGAATATTGCATTTGCAGATGGCTGAAAGAATCTTTGTCTTCCAGGGAGACAAAGAGAGATGGACTCAGCGTTAACTAGGAACAGGAAACACTGAGGAGAGCATCCATATCAGAGACAATGAAAGTGTCAAATATAAAAAAAAGAGATATGATGAAGAGATAGGCAGCAGCACCAAGTTCATCACAATACCTGAGACAAAGTGCCGTCTAAGTGTTGGTGGCAGCCATGAGACAGATGCTGCCTCACATTCCGGCCGTGGCAAACCCGGCAGCTCTCGTTCATCTAGTGACAACAGAGCTCACCTCTGTCAACAGGGTTCAGTTTGGGCATATTTCATGACGGGATCAGACGCAGGAGCAAACATGCCTCAGAGCTCAGATATTCCTCAAAGGCAGCAGAGACGCGGAGCAGAACAGCTCTTCTCTATCTGACACCGGTCCAAGAGGAGCAGCCATCAGGGCACGGCGCGCTTTCATCTCTGTGTAACTGAGATTATTTGATGTGTACAAATCTGAAAATTCATATTCTGCTTCATATTTGTGGCCAGTTTAAAGAAGCACTCCACACATTTTACAGCCTGGGAACCAGGCGCATCTGCAAGAACATGTTTGATTTGCTCTGGGAAATCTGTCTGGCCACATGGGTCTCTTCAGTCCAACTGCAACCTCTTATCTAATATGGGGCGGGTTTAATACAATGACTGACAGAGGAGTGTCACCAGTTTAGATTTTAAAAGGTCACACATCACACTTTTCGAGCACATCACACCAGGCTCACGAAACACTGATCAAACTGTCAAACTAGGCCATGCTGATCAAATATGAATCAAGACTCTGTCACTGAACTGCCTATTTCCTGCCTCAAATGTTTTCAGAAACATATTTTAGTTTAATGTTTAGCAGTAATTTGAGAAAGTTTGCTACGGTTTTCTTCAGGTTCTCCAGTTTCCCATCAAAAACATGTACGCTTCATCAATTCTCCAGTTAGTGCTGGCTTAGAACTGGAACTAGTCCATGGATGCTGCACAGTGGCTGCCTGCTGCTTTAAATACAAGATGGGTTAAATGCAGAGACTGAATCTTGATGGTACACTTGTACTTTGTATAGCTGTACGTGCCATAATAACGTTGGCCTTTATCCTTGTTTCTTTTCTGCTTGAAAATGAATCAAGCACCACCCCAACTTGGCATTTTGCTCTGCACCCATTTAAAACACCCCTAGAAAACTGAAAATGAACAGAGAGATTCAAGACTAATTCATATGTGTGAATTAGTCTGCCGAGGCCAGGCTATTTTACACGTCTAACTCAATTTACCAATCATGGCAAAAACTATGCTGCTTGTAAAACTTTCAGTCTTTTGTTGCTCTGGAAGGAGCTTTGTTAAGTGTGAATAAAGACACTGTCAAGTTGTATTATGGGAAATGTAGGATGCAATGTTTTGGGGCTTGGCCCAGTTAGAGATGACTGATTGCGTGTCTCTAATGTGTCTGACAAAGCAAACAGGTCTCGGGTCTTGAGTAAACCAGTTGCATACTCATTGTGAAAGAAATAAAAATAATCCTGAAAATTGTGTTTTTTTCGGTGACTGAAAACTATAATTATTTGTGCTCAAGTAAGAGCTGCCTCTTCATAAATAAATGGGTCAGTATGCTGCTTTGGGAGAAGTAAATTGAATTTGTCCAGACTGTGATCTAGAGGGAATACAAAACAAGACTCAATTTGTTTTTTCTTATGTCCTTTGCATTATAATTTTTGGATCTTTAGTTCGGTGACATAAGATACAAGTGAGATGATGGATACAGATGAATTACAATGACCTGAAACAGATGTTTGAATATAGGACATTCAGGTTGGTGAGTTATTTTATGGGTGTTGAAGAAGAAAACCATGTATAGGTAAGGATCAACGGGCCTCATGCAAGAATGTTTTCGTATTCTGATATTAAATTTCTTTATTTCATACGGTGTCAGATGCAGCAAACGCTCCTCATCTTCACATAACTGTGTCTATGTAAACGTGCGTATTTGAGTGCACGTTCATGCACTCAAATTGTAAATGAACATAATTAACGCCCTAATTAAACCATATACATTTATGCATCCTGACCCATATGTCAGGAAGTGTTTATTCATGAAAATGACATCAGAGTGTAAAAAGAAGAACTTTCTGAGATCATGTTCGGAGAAAAATCTATCATTTTAACAGCATCAGGAGTGGAATTAAGCGACAAGCTAAGGAATGGGAAAAAATAATGAGTGCAAGTAAGATGATTGGCTGCAACAGGGGGAGCAAAATGCTCGGCTGATGTGCGTGTCCCGTGGGGTCAACGGGTTACAAATCACAGAACAAATCTGTTCATACAAGTGGTTTTTGCATGAGGCCCAATATTTGTTTTCACACAATCACTCTAGCTCAATTGTGATAAACACAGCTGGAATCTGTTTCCTATTGATGTTTTACAAAGGTATCTTATAATCCCATGAGGAATGGGCCATGAGATAGCATGACACACATTTATTGTTTTGGCACATGCCCTTCAACCAAACGACATACAACTGAAGTACAAGCTGATGCACATTAGACTGGGGAGAAGTGTTGTGATGATATGCAGTGTGCAGCGAGTTGAAAAAAAAATTCACTACCTTCAGTAGCAGTGTCATTCCTCTCTTTGACCCCGAGACCTCACACCAGAGGTCAATCTATAACAAGTATAAGAAGAGGATCCGAGACTACAGCTTGTAAAACACTCCATTAGCACTGAGCAAGAATAATTATGTTCATCCCTCACCCACTGGTGTACTACAGAAGTGGAGTAATGATCATAGAAGTTGCACTTTTTAATTACAAGCTTCCTGCACAAGAGTGTGTATTTGCTGAGTTCCCTCGTGGAGAAGATATTTCTCAGATTTCTCATCTACTTTATGTTATTTTACAAAAACTAACTTGCAGGAATCTAAAACAGGAATCATGCACAACATGATCTGCTTTGAATATAATAATAAGCCCCTTTGGAAGATCATGGGTTTCTCTTCAGGGGCCAGACCAGCAGTTTGAATAAGATCCCCCACATGTTCTATAAGCGGTTACACATGGGCTCACTGAAGACAAATAACTAGCTTAACTTCACCATGCATAGAGTGAGCATCAGCCATCAGTAACAGAGGCCGTCCCCTGTGGTTTTGGCGGTCAGAGGACCTGAAGTGAGAGCGCAGCATCAAACAGAGCGCCCATCTGAAACAGGATTAGAGTTGTACGCGAGTTGCGATTATGCAATATTTATCTGTTCTTTTCTCAGGGAGCACGGCACATGAACTCGGGGAACTTTCAGAAGCACAGGATTAATTTGCACGCATTGGAATTAGCGCTCAGATCAAAGAGAGGGGGTGTCATGGGAGTATCCAAAACCTCTGTGTATCTAGAATAGAGATTTCTCTTTGCTGTGTACCACTTCTATTTTCATAATGATATGGAGAGAGGAAAAAAAGGGAAACATCAAGGGGAATTCAAGCTGGAGTTGAATATAATTAACTACATGTATATGCAACAAAAACCTACCAGACCAAAGCAAAGATAGTATACAAGTGCGGACAGAGTAAACAGCGAGGGGAACAAAGTTAGCTAAAATATACACAGGGATTTTCTTGCCAGCTCGGAGACAAAATGAGACTAGCAGACCGTCTTGGTGTTGGATCTTGGTGGTTACTCTTGGGAGAAGTGAGAAACTACAGAGCACGGAGGTGAATTGGGACTTGTCTCTGTGTTTATTTGTGGATTTCCTCAGTATAAACTGTAACTACCAGGCTCTTCCTCTCTTTTTACTGTATTGTTGTTTACCCTGAAGGTACACGAGTTATATAAGGATCTGGGCAAAGACAAGAGAGCTATTAGCTCTAACACTTGTTGGCAAACACACACACACAGAGACACACACACACACACGGACTGAGAATCAGTCCTCTTACCGTCACAGTCACCCAAGTGGGCCACGTTTCCCTGTTCAACATCTTGCTCGAACGGCAGTCTGCAGAGGAGAAGAGACACAGTCATTAATCAGAAGACACAGAGGCACAGCGACTCGGCCACTGACACACAGCACAGATCCACTCTGATAGAGGAAAACTATCTCAATGTTACAGCAGAGGACAAGCTACAAGGGAGCGTATATCTCTACAAGCTCCTTTAACACTGAGATGGTAAGAGTCCTTGTTTTTATTTTGACAAAGTAGAATAAAAAACAGTTCAAACAGGAAAACTCGAGAGGCCCTTGAGCTGCTTAATATCCTGCAATAATCACAATTATAATTTAGAGATAACCACTTATGTCTGCAGGGTCATTAATTATGCTAATTAAGGCTCTGAATTGCAAATATATCTAAGTCAGCATAGAATTTGTATTGGTCTAAAAAAAGAGGTTCAAGAAAATCTGTTTTAGTCATTATTAAGGTAGGGAGGTACTTTAAAAAATTCCATAAGATAACCATATCAGTTTTATGGAAAAGCTGTACCTAAAATGAAGGAACTTGTCAAGTAAATGTTCAACAAAATGTCAAACTTCACTCATATTCTATAATTCTGCAGAAATAACGACATATCTTATTTCTACAACTCTATCCCCGTGCTTTAAAACTCATTTCCCATTCGGGCGACAGGGGAGCCTGGAAAACCCAGAGGACAATAACATATGATGAGGTGAAGAAACAAAGAGGAAATGAGAACAGCACACGGACCAGGTGCGCACAAAGAAAAACACAACTGCTCTTAATCATGGCTCACATCGAGGAAAACAGGACCAGTTGCAAAGAACAGGCTATGTGAGTTTGTGTGTGTGTGCGTGTGTGTGTGTGTGTGTGTGTGTGTGTGTGTGTGTGTGTGTGTG